>JAANSP010002029.1:0-13713 GCA_036850745.1 Homidia socia | reverse complement strand
ATTTGCATGGTTCTCTTGAAAATTCGTTCCCCTCTTTTTTCTCTTCATCTTCTTCTTCATGTCTTGTTCCCTATCGTTCTGTTCCTGAAAACCTGACAGCGCCACGGCTATATAGTCGACGACTCAAGTCCAAGACCAAAAAATGTGTTTTGTTAAATGTATCTTCTCTCAGGTGTGTAAAAAAAAGTTCCCTACTGCACACACACACAACAGTGCACACACACCTGAGCTGTGAGAGAGACGAAGAATGAAAAAGGAATTTTTTACATGTAAATTGCTAGGTTGTTTGGTGTTTTAGTGGTTGGTTGTATGCAGGGGTGAGTAGTTTGACAACCCGAGAGGAGAAGCGAGTGAGTGAGAGAGAGCATTCCATTTCGTGAATAAAAATTATTACGTGAGTTTTTGAGAAAAGAACAAGAAGAAGAAGAAGAGGAGAGACCAGCAACCCCTTCTTGTTTTACATTGGCAGCGGCAGCAACAGCAGTCCAACTAACGATTTTTTTTCGAGTGTATTGACAGACAACAGTTTTGAGTTTTAATGGTGTCTGCGTTTCTCTGCTCCTGCTATGTCCTGCTGCTAATGTTCATATATTTTTGCCAGTTTTGAGAAGAGTTTGTCTTTTGGGCTTGGTTACAGAGTGGTCGTCGGGCGTGCGTTGATTTTTTTTCTCTGCGTTTTGTGTGTGTGTGGAGGAGTGAGTGAGTGAATGAAGTTTTGAGGGAATTCTCTTTTACTTTCGCCTTCGTTGTGTATATTTTTTGGGTAAGTTTCTATGTACTTTTTATTGTGTGTGTAATGGCATGTTCAGGTAGATAAGATTTCAGGTAGGAATTTTAGTTGTAGGGGTAAAATCATTTTTTTCGGGGGAATTGCAACTTTGAGAATTTCGGGGAACTGAGGAAGGAATCCAATTTGGTAGCAAAAAAATTTATCATTTTTCTCAGTGTTCCGTGCTAGTTGGCGACATTGTATAGTAGACAGAGAGAGGGAGAGAGGACAAGCCGTGTACGCGGATATGTATTAACAACCGTTTAAATGAAGCTTTAGAGCTGACGACAGAAACGAACAAACATCACATATCTCGCTCTCTGGTGTTTAATACGAAATGTACATAGCATCAAACAAAACTCATGTCGTGTATATAAGCACGTTATTACAATACGACAATCTTCCATAATCATCAGAGACGACAACATTGTTGTATAACACGAGTATTGAATCTGTGGCGAGAGAGTGCAAACAATAGAGAATGAAAATGACATGAGAGATGTGGAGGGTCCACCCTCGAAAATATACAACACGCTGAAAAAAATTGGTTTTTCTGTCTGTCAGGTTTGTTTGTACTTGATTAGCAGCAGTTGATGATAGTTGAGTTGATGAGTATCAGCATGATTATTGTGAGAAGAAGCAAAGTAAGCGACATGTGTAAAAAAGGGAAGTGAAACGAAAAATTGTGCTTTGTTGGGTGGATCATTTCGCGGAGAGACAATGATTATTCGTGTACTTTTTTTGAATGACATGAGAGGAGGAAAGAGTATCAGTCAGTAGTACTTACTTGCTACACTGAGCAAGGAGCTCTGCTTTTGCTGCAGAGAGCAGTAGTTTTTGGTTAGTTAGTTTTGTTAGTAGTAATAGTAGCTGCAGCAGCAGCAGTGTGCACTTTTGCATTTTGGAATTGGACACTGTTGGATTGGATCATTGGATGATGACGATATACATCCAACTTAATAGTAGCACATATACGCATGTCTTCGCCCTGAGTCAGTGNATTGGACACTGTTGGATTGGATCATTGGATGATGACGATATACATCCAACTAAATAGTAACACATATACGCATGTCTTCGTCCTGAGTCAGTGAGTATCATCATCATCGAGAGTAACTTGACTTTGTTTTGCAATTCATTACTCATCAACATCTTCATCATCATCAACGCCACCGTGGTCGTGTCGGCGTCATCATCGAAAGGTTACGTGTCTATATCATCGCATGATCCCGTTGTAAAAACAAAGCAGCAAGATAAATCAATTTTTATAATAAAGTCGAATCAAAATTTATTGTCGCAAAAGAGGGAAGGGCGCAGCAGAGCAGAGGCTTTATATCTTGATCCCGTTGTAAAAACAAAGCAGCAAGATAAATCAATTTTTATAATAAAGTCGAATCAAAATTTATTGTCGCAAAAGAGGGAAGGGCGCAGCAGAGCATAGGCTTTATACATTATATCGGAGAGATAGATGGATAGAGAGAGAGAGAGAAAAAATTTACCCAAAAATAAACGGGGCCAGTGAAAACATTTTCATGTAAAATAGCTCGTGTGAGTAGTAATTTCTCACAAGTTACTTACGTGTGTGTGCTTTTTTGTGCTCCCAACAAACTATTTGATTTTTGCGCAAAGAGACAGATCATTTTTTTCCTTCTCCTTATAATACTTACGTACTTGCTATATATTTTTTGTTTTGACCTGGTTGGAATACTGCCGAGTTTATCGTTATTTTTTTTCTTCTTCTCTCTCTCACTTTTCTCTTTAACGATACGCTGAATTGCACTTTAGCTTTTTGTTGTTGTGTTTTGCACACTGTATAATAATATGCTGGGAGTACAAAGCCAAACTATCGGAGGATGAAGGAAGATGCTGTTGCGAAATGTGTAACACGGTTAAGTTAATGTATTGTGACGATTGGGACAAATTTTCTATACTATAATCTTGTAAAGTGGGCTCTTTTCTTCTTCTTTAATAATAATAATATGAGCACCCTAGAAAAGTAGCTCTAGCATCGCGTCATCCTCCTCTCCTTCTAATATCCACCACAACAACACGACATCCGCCACACAAAACCGTTTTCTAGTATCACCAAAACCAACTTGCAGCAGCAGCTCTACGTAGTCTATCGGCATCAGGAAGGAAGTTTCCTTTTCATAGCAAACAAACCCCAGCGGATTTTCCTTTGCGATATTCTATTATAACGGTCTTATAACGTAAAGCCTAGCTTTTTTGTGGAGGAACTTATTTAGCGTTATTATCCTCCAAAAATAAGCAGCGTGTGTAGTAGTGGAAGCACAAGTAAGTAGTAGTAGACGTTGAAGACGTAACAGTATAGTATTCTCCCCACTTGTTTTTTTTTCACTTTGTACTCTATATCCTCCATCATCATTGTCGTGTGGTACTTCCCACATGTGTTTTAAAATTTATACTGTCGTATCCGCGTATGTGTTTTTTTCTTCTTTGGCTAATTTTTTTTCAAAATATATCAATGTCTTTCATGATAAACAGAAAATTTGGAGCTGAAATTTTTGGGAGGATAACTCTCTGAGATTTATATATTTAGATATAGATATTGTGATTTATTTTTTATTGATTGAATCTTGGAATCATTGTGTGTAGATTTGCTCGCAAGAAACAACAATAAATACAATATTTTTTCTAGTAAATACGTCGCACCATCGTAGTCGTCGTAGGTGTAGGATAATATATTTGATTGTTAAGCTTGTTAAAAGAGAAGCCATCAAAATCTCTCCACCATTTATTTCATCGACCTAACAAAGTGCTTCGTTTGAATTTGCATAATAAAAATTATAATGTCAGGTGATGCAGATTGTTACGTAAACTTGTTCCTTGCACGCACGAAATACACTTTGCTCCTCTCTGGTCAAGACTTCGTGTAATTAAACCATTACACGAGAGAGTACTGCTTGCTGCTGTGTGCACAATCCAAAAAGTTCATTGTTTTCTTTTGTAACAGAGAAATTTGCAGCAATGTATCGTAACTCTGATCACTAATCACGTTAGTGTGAAAATATAAACTTTGCTTCTTGATAAGCAAGTTTCTTCATGGTTTTGTGATTGTTCAAAGGAGAATGAGTCATCCATCGCGCTGCTGCGCTTGCAGACAGGAATGTTAGTGTGAAAATATAAACTTTGCTTCTTGATAAGCAAGTTTCTTCATGGTTTTGTGATTGTTCAAAGGAGAATGAGTCATCCATCGCGCTGCTGCGCTTGCAGACAGGAGTGATGATGCTCATGTGAAAAAAGTAATCGGTGCATATCATTAGACTTTCTTGGTGAAACAAGTCACTAAACAATACTACTGCAACTGAGATATTAAATGAGATTATTTTTGAAAAAAAAATGTATTCTATGGAGAAAAATTATTACTGCTGCTACTAAATCGGCCTTTTTTACTACCTTCGTAATGTGTCATTAAACCTTTTTTGTATCTTTTTTTTTATATTTCCAAATACAGTTTTGGATGGAGGAGCCTTCTTATAAATGAGTCTGTTTTGTGGGGATGGTATGTGTAGCATTTTTTTTGAGAAAAGAAAAAAATGACCCTCTTTAGGTCATTATTTACAATGAACAATAATAATACGATAGATGCTTTTTGAGAGAAAATACGAAAGAGAAACAAGAAAACACAAAACCCTTTCGCCAAAAGTGTTTCCGTTTTGTAAAAGTTAATTGACCATGCCGTCCAAGAATAAACAGTACAATCTCGTCCAGAGTGACGATCTCGACACGAGGATCCCTCTGATGCCTGAAGAAGCTTTTCAGCACGGGATTCCTTTCAACTGCAAGGTAAGATTTTTTTTCAAAAAAAAAAATAAATAAAAAATGAAAATATATGCGTACTATAAATAATTCACATGTGTCAAAAATATTATTGCAAATTTCTCACAGAGGTTCCTTGTTTATTTGTTTTTCCCTGAGTGATGATGATAAGTAAATATTAAACAAGGGTTTTCCATTTACGTCAGTTTGCTAGAAAATGTACTTTTTGTGTAATATCCGTTCTACTTTTTTATTTCAAATGCAGTTTTATCTAAGTATTTTTTTATTTCGGTCATCATGTATTAGTTTTTGATACTTTTTGTACTATTGCGCTACAGAGAGAGAGAGAGATGGAAAGAGAGAAAGAGAGAGAGTATTTTAGAGATTTTTTTCTATATTTTTGCATTGCTAGTTTATCGGGTCTATGGACATTCCACGACCGACGAGTCGAGTGGAGATTGTAGCCGCTATGAGACGTGTTCGTGTAAGTCTTTTTAAACCCATTTGATGATGTGCATATATACAGCGTTTTGTAATATGGATTGTGTGTGATCATGATGATGATGCGCTGTGTGCAAAGTGTAATGGTGGCTCTTTTTTTTATGTGCGCTTGCACAAAAGTAATAATAAAATAGAATAACAAAAGGATGTACACAAACGATGTACATGTTTAGTCGGTAGCAGCATGGCTGAGGAGATGAAGTAATTTGCTGAATGCATAATGCACACACTTAAAAAAGTGTGTGTGTGTACAAATGTGTTTGCATACAAGACTGAGGAAATTAGATGGAATTTTTAATGATGAATTAGCATGTCTCGCTTTTTGACAAGCCGTTTTATGGATGAGTCACAGTAGGAATATTTACACTCGATTGTATGCAAATTAAAAATGTAGACTCATCATCATCAAGTGTGCATATTCTATACAGAGAATGCATGTCAACGTGCATGCATTTTTATTTTCCCTGAAAATGATTTTTTTTTGAATGTATAATTTTTTTTGTCTTGTTGCAGGTTGAATTTCAAATCAAAGGGCGTGAAGAAGAAAAAAGTGACGTTGACAGTGTCTGTGGACGGGATTAAAACGACTTTGAGGAAAAAGAACAGGAAACGAAAGGTCAGGATTTGAGATGTAGCTTTTTAGTTTGAGGGAGAGAGAAATTTATTCTATTATTAGCTGAAAAAAAGCGGACGTGATTTATGGGATTTTATTTGAAAGAGAGAGAAAATAAAATGTGTGACATGTAATAATTGTTGTATATTTTTTGCAATGCTGTTGCAGAAATTCAGCTCTTCTGCGTATGTTGACGTTGACGGGAGTAACAGTATGGTTGTGTTGAGCCATCCAATTTACAGGTATTTTTAAAAACATGCCTATCCATCACAGGTTGCTCTGTCAAATTGCATAGAGAATAATTATGACTATAACACGCACTGTTGATTTCCAGGATATTTTACGTGTCGCACGACTCTCAGGACGTCAAAATATTCAGCTATATTGCCCGTGAAACGTCTTCCAATCTCTTTCACTTTTTTGCAATGCTGTTGCAGAAATTCAGCTCTTCTGCGTATGTTGACGTTGACGGGAGTAACAGTATGGTTGTGTTGAGCCATCCAATTTACAGGTATTTTAAAAACATGCCTATCCATCACAGGTTGCTCTGTCAAATTGCATAAAGAATAATAATGAATATAACACGCACTGTTGATTTCCAGGATATTTTACGTGTCGCACGACTCTCAGGATGTCAAAATATTCAGCTATATTGCCCGTGAAACGTCTTCCAATCTCTTTCACTGCTGTGTGTTCAAAGCTGCCAATAAGGTATGTAAGTATCATCAAATCATCATCAGTGGCAAGCGGGTTAAGCCGCTTTTTGTAGCGCATCAACATAAATCATATCAAACACGCTTCCCATTCATTTGTGTACAAATCACTACAATAAAATACAATGATTGCTTGTTTCACTACCACCACCGCCCCTGTAAACTTTACAGCGAATAATAGTTAAGTTGTTTAGGATTTATATTGAAAATCCCGAGACTCAGGGTCAAGTGCACTCCTCCACGTACTACTTGTTCAAAAAAGCAGAGAGAGCACAGACGCAGCTTCATCAGTAGAACCGTTCCAATAAAAATAGCATCAGTAGCATCACGTGAAGAACGGATAATATATTTAATAAAAATCAAGTGTATTTTTTTATTGCTAGAAAGGGTCTTGAAGATGCGAGACCACCCTGAATTTTTTTTATTTCAAAGAAAAAAAAATTCGCACGTACGTGATATCATTTCATTGCTTGCATCACAGTGTCGTTTGGCCTTTTAATTAGAGAATCATATCGTAGTAAAGTGGAGATTTCATCGACGAGAGAGAGCAAAGCATGGTTTAGAAGAGGAGGACATTCTCTGTGTGTGCAAAGTATATACAGTGATGTAGTACGGCATGGCAAAAAAATAGCATGATTTTCAAGGTTTTTACAAAAATAGCTTTTTCCGTAGCGTGTCGCGTATTAGGGCAAGTCTTAAAATTGGAGTACGTCGCGAGTTATATAGTCCCTCAGGGGAATAATCCGGTTTTCGAACATGCGGAGTATTTGCGGTCTATTTTTAACTCGGGGTGTAGTGTTACGTTGCGTTTTATATTACCGCAGATAGCAGTCGGGTATTTTTAGTTTACACAGTCGTGCGTTTTTTTGTAGTGCGCGATGTAGTGTTGTTGTATCGCGTGAGATTTTTTCAGCGCTCTCCGTGATTATTATTTTTTAATATGGTTATCGTTTTTTACAGCGAAATATTGAGAGAGTATTGATTTGTTTGTTGGGTTTTTTGACAAAATTGGGTCAGTGATTTGTATCATGAGTGTCCAGTAATTATGGCTACTATAGTGGCTCGTGGAAGCGGTGGTGGTGGCGGTGGTGGGGGTAGTGTACATGGGAGCAGTGTGAAACAGCCCCAAACGCCTACCTCACCTCGCTTGTGTAGTAACCTCAAAAACAGTGTAAAGTCTACGATACCTGAGGAACCGGTGGTGGTCACTCCACCACCGGAAACGCCACAGTCTCCAGGGGGTATTCAGAGAAGTACGCGGAGTAGTAGTGATAAGTGCAGGACGCCAAAAAAACTATGTTTTCGTGAACCCGAGGTCATTTCTCATTCGACTAGTAGTTTACATAAAATTGGGGTTATTTCTGAGACTGGTGTGAGTTCGGGTGATGAAGGTGGAGCAGCAAAGAAACAAAGCAGTAGTGGTACAAGTGCTTCTGTTTATAGGAGCGCGACAAAGAGTTCGATGAAGAGTACGACGAGTGGTGGTGGTGGTAGTGATAAGGGGCGTGTTTTGGTTGATGATTTGGATGATTTGGAGGTGCAGTGAAATATAATTCTAAGTATATATGAATTGGAGGAAAATTGTGAAGTAAAATTGGTTTTGTGTTTCAGAATCAAGCAATGCGAATAGTCCGAACGGTCGGACAAGCATTCGAAGTCTGCCACAAACTTGTAGGGACGGCGGGCGAGGAGGACGAATCCGAACTCCAGGAATCGGACACAAACGTGTCATCTCAGCTTATCGAATCTGCAAAAACTTCGGGTGAATCGAACAAAAACACAGAGACCCAAGTGATCGTGTCAGAGCATCTAAAAGACCCGTCGAATGGGAGCAACACAAGCCTAACGCCAGACGTTAAGGCTCCCTCTTCGAGTAGCAGCAGTACACCTCCAGTCGGGATACTCGCTAGTTCGCTAACACAGCTCCACTCGAGTGACACGAATAATGCGTTAATTCCAGAGCAGAGCGGCAGTTCAGTGAAAGCAAACAAGCCGAGAAACCTCGACCTCACGAGAAAGGACATCCTGATAAGCAGTGGTGGGGATCTAATCGGGTTGGGCACTCCAGGCTCATCTGCTGTGCCTACTCCAACTCAGCCTCAGTCGTTTTTCAAAGACATTAGTGAGAGGGTTGGAGGTGTCCTCCTTGGTGGGGTAAAGGGGAAAACGGAAAAGGAGAATCTGAGTCAGGTCCATGAGGCGCAGTTGCTCAAGGAGCAACTCGAGCAACAGACTCAGAATACTCGCGCAGCGCTTGCGCAGATCCAGTTGCTCAGGGATCAGTTGGCAGCTGAGTCGGCAGCTATTAGTGAGAGGGTTGGAGGTGTCCTCCTTGGTGGGGTAAAGGGGAAAACGGAAAAGGAGAATCTGAGTCAGGTCCATGAGGCGCAGTTGCTTAAGGAGCAACTCGAGCAACAGACTCAGAATACTCGCGCAGCGCTTGCGCAGATCCAGTTGCTCAGGGATCAGTTGGCAGCTGAGTCGGCAGCGAGGATCGAAGCCCAGGTGGGACATTAAGCAAATGACAATATTGTACTTAAAGAAATGCGTTCAGTTTAATTTGAACGGTTGTTCTTTTTGTAACCGCAGGCACGAACCCACCAGCTATTGATCCACAACAAGGAGCTCCTGGATCACCTCCAAACGCTTGTAAGACATATTCAGGAATTTGGAGTCAATCACTGGAACCAAAGATAGGATTACTGGGTCTACTCAAAATAGCATCGCTGCTGCTACCGCTACTGGTGTGACGCTGCCACAGGTACAAAAAACGAGTGTTCTTCTATTACTTGTTGTTGCTGTTTGTTTGTCAAGTTTTCCTTGAGCTCTGTCGATTGATTTGCATGACATGTAATTTTAATCATGATTCTGGATTTTTTTACAAAATATTTTTTGTGTGCAGTTTGCATTGAAATTTTACCCTTAATAACTAAATGTAGGTATCTTGTAGCTCGTGTCCCTATAAAATTTTCATAAACCAACCCTTCTAAAATATGTGTGGTGTTTGCATGATGAAACGTTGTTTGATGATAACAATAACCCATCCTGCCGTTTGAAACTACCCCCTGCATCCCAGCATGATGATGTTGCTATTCCGTATTTTCCCTCTTTATGGTGGTTTGTGCGTGTTGTGCCTTGTGCCATTCAAGAAGATGATGCGAAATGCACAATTTTTAATTTCGGAAAATTCCAGGTATACAGCACATCAGCGCAGCAGCACATGCATATGCCAAGTCCTCAAACGCCAAACACAACTCCCGCCCCCGTCAACCCTCCCAATATCTTTCCAAGAGATAGAATCGCTGCGAAGACAAAACGCCGCGCTACTGGAGACCTTAATCTACGAGAACAATGCCCGTTCAAACTACTACGGCACGATCCCACATCACGCAGCTGCAGCTCGCTACGCATATGCGCCTTACCCGTACCCTCAACTCCCTCCACCCCCGCCACCAGCACCGTCCCACCATCATTCTGCTGTACTCGTCTCCGTTCGCAGCGAACGCGTCAACCTCCCTGATAATGACAAACAACAGCAACCAGTCGCAGTCATCGTCGACGTCAAGCTCAAGAGGTGTGTTGTGCGGTGGTGATAATAACTCGTCGAGTGAAATGCTGGCGTCGATATTCACGAGCAGTGGTCATCCAGTATTAAGAAATAGCGATGGGTCGAGTCCGTTTATCAAACCGCTAGATCATGAGGGTAATAATATGAAAAGCTTGCTGGCACCACCTCCACCTCCGTTCGGTATGCCCAAGTTAGGGCAGATTGGTAGGAACGCGAGTGCGGATTATGATCATGGTGGAGGTGGCGCCTTAGACGAGTGTAATCTCAGGAGGAACGTGTTAGGGAGAAGCGTTAGTGAAAAAATTGGGCATCGAAGTGAGCTCATGAGCCAAGTACAAAGGACTGCGTGGGCTAGGCACACCACAAAGTAATGTGTATCCTCATAATAAATATCCTGCATTTTTCCTATAAATACAAAAAAAATCCAGAGAATCGGATAAAATCGCAGAAAAAGGCTTTATCGACAGAGCTCCTCTCTCTCGTTCGTTCTCAAAATGTTGTTTGGTTTTTTTACAAAAGTTGTATTTTCCATAACGTGTTGTGTTTTTGTACCCGGTATTTTTTTTAGCTGACGCCTCGCTCTAAAATAGAGCGTTGGTTTTCGTTTGTGGTGCCGCCAGCAAGCGATGAACCCAATCACGAGGAAGACGACGCAGAAGAAAACGCATACGTTGGAAAGCAAAACCTGCGATTATCCCGACGCACACTCCTGAGCAACAAGGAAAGCGGTTTCGTGTCGGAGACAAACGAGCTTACGATAGAATCCAGGAACAAGCCCAGCAAGATTTCAAAAGGGAATAATAATAAAAAGCAGGGACGGAGTGGCAAACCGACTATCGTGAGAGCATCATCAAACAGCCACCACCACCACCAGCAGAGTCGTCACCACCACCACCGCCAGGCTAATATCAATCGCCTCTCCTCTACCTCGTCTTGGTTGCGACGAGTGCTAAGACTGAAGAGGTCGCATCAGCAGCAGCAGGGAAACAACAAGAGACTGGACTACTGGAATAACGAGTACGCGCAGAGTAGCAGTACTGGCAGGAATAATACTAGGAATAAGGTGAACAGTCCGGGGGGAAGTTTGCAACGGGTTAATTCTAATAAATCACGTGTATCCGATTTGTAATTCAAATAAAACCGTTATTTTGGGGTTCTCTTTTTTGTACAAAATACACAATCACTTTAAATTGCTTTATTCATTATTATCCACCTTCTGATAATATATACCTAATATAGCTTACATATATACGATATACTTCAGTCGTTTAAAAAAATCAACAAAAAAGATGACAGTTTTGGTTTACTAAAGAATCACGGTAATTTTTTTGGCATTTGATATTTGACAATATAATAATAATTATTACTATATGTTCACAATTAAATAATAATTTTGTTATTTGAACCTCTACTAATCCCTATGATAAGCATTGCTCTACAACACTTTGAATGGTCTCTGCACTCTCCCATTCAACAATCGCAGCGTTAATGCCCAGCTTGTCCGAGCTATTGGTAATCTTTTTCCACAGACCAAACCCTTTCCTGGGGAACACATAGTCGTGTTGATTCAACTTGAGCGATGGACATACATCGTTGAAACCGTCTCCTTGTGTAAAACACTCGGGTGTAGGGACCCTTTGACTCCATATACTCCAGGAGAGCGGACCCCTTGCACAAGTTCTTTGGACAGATTTTGCACTTTGACTGGAGGGCGTACGGAGTTATTGAGAGCAGTTGGGACAGATTGTTGTTTGTTGTGACAGAGACGGACGCTTTGTTTGTAATAATGTCAAACGGAAAGGTTGAGTCTGCGTTTTTGTTTTGAGAGTGCGGGCCGAGAAGACGTGCGTTCAGGTATTCTGTTATGAACAAGGTGTTGGCGTCGGAGATCACAAGGATATCGATTTTCGGGACTGGAGATTCTGCAGTAGAGACACGGGCTTTGAGCTGCAGGAGCATCGTCAACAGTTGGATCATGCCTATAAAACGAAGGAATTTATTGGAATTATCAAAATGAACATTTTACAGAGAAATTAAAAAAATATAGAGAATTATTGCAAATAAATAATTATACCTTTTGTGGGCTCCATCGTTTTGACACTAGCACAAATCTCCTCCACAGTAACTCCCTTCTCGTGCATGTGTTCGAATATTTTCGGGACTGGAGATTCTGCAGTAGAGACACGGGCTTTGAGCTGCAGGAGCATCGTCAACAGTTGGATCATGCCTACAAAACGAAGGAGTTATGGGATTTATTGGAATTATCAAAATTAACATTTTATAAAGTAATTTAAAAATAATTGTTGCAAATAAATAATGATACCTTTTGTGGGCTCCATCGTTTTGACACTAGCACAAATCTCCTCCACAGAAACTCCTTTCTCGTGCATGTGTTCGAAAATCCGGTTCATGTACTCGGTCCAATTAGTCCCATCAAAAAAGTCCTTGATATGTTGCGGAACGCCACTTTCCAGGAGCTTGAATATGTACGTGTCAGAGTTATCGTGTACTACGGTGCGGTCAAAGTCAAACGCAAACAGGTACGAGGTTTCGCTTGTCATTGTCACCACCGGTGAGGACGACGAGTTGCCGTTACTTGAGCACATGTTATTTTCTTTATATAATCAGTAATAATAAAAATTCAAAAATTCATTTGGTACCTAAAAGTTTTTATTTTGTAAACTTTATAATCACTTGAATTTACGACAATATCTAGCAAAAAATCTGAATAGTAATCACAGTTAGTAGTTTTGGGCGTAATTATTGATTTATTTTTTGTACAAAAGGTTTAATCATTAAACTAAAGTATTGTAACGTGGTGAGCTGAGAGAGATAAGGGGAACGTTAAAAGTAACATTTTTATGAGCTGCTTTAAATTTCAACAGACATGCTATTATCGCCTGCCTTTGATAACTTTGGTAAAAGATTAAAACATAAGTACAAACGATAGAGCTTTTACACGAATGACATCTCAATTTGGTTTTACTATTTTTCTCTGGACGAATATTTTACTTGGCTGAATGATCATGGTTATTATTTTCCAGCATGTCACTATCATTTCACTTTCTTACACGCATGCAGCAAGCACTAAACTACGCAATTTATCTCTGTCAATTTCTCCACTTTCTCTCTCTCTCTCTCTTTTGTCTATCTACTTATTATTGTCCATGGAATGTAATAAAAATGTGGTCTTCTCCAGCAGCTGCACACAAGCTGATTTTATGCTAGTGAGTTGTTACCTACATTATTTCCACTTTGGTGGTGATGATAGTTTCACAAGAACTAAGATATACATACATATACATACGACGGACGCTGAAAATGTTGGCATTCTCGTGCACTAGAGAGAGCTGGGCTCTTTCTTGTTCCTCTCGTAATAAGTTTTGTGATTTTTTGGTACCGCTCTCTCGGCTGGTTTGCAAAATCAAGAAGGGTAAGTACCTATTTAAAAGTGGTGTAATCTAGCCTCACGAACGCGTCTGATAAGATACGGGGTTTGGGTGTAATAATAAATTTTGGATGAAGGAAACTTGCTTATTATACTCTTCCCGCAGAGCGCTGTAAGGATCAGAACCCAACTTGCAACAGCTCATATGTGCTGCAACTATGCAACGTGCAGGGCAACAATAAATTTGCAAACAATTCCAACTTGTTTGCTCCTCCAAGCACCTCAAATTTCCCCAAGAATAAAAAATATGCAACATGACACATTCCTCACTGGAATCTCCACACAATTTCTTAGGATAAGCAAATAGGTTAATAGTTAGTA
>JAANSP010002028.1:0-13715 GCA_036850745.1 Homidia socia | reverse complement strand
TTTTCTCTATTTGTTTATTTCTAGCATATACGAGCTTTCCGAAATATCGAAGGAAATCGTGAGCTGACTTTTGAACTTTTAGCATGGCTTCAAACACAATATAGTTTGTACGGAGAACTCTTGCGACATTTTTACCGAGCAGGGTTAACCTCTTTAGATCCCGTAACGTACTTTTTAACAGCGGTGGACTATTCGGAAAAGAGAGTGCACCATTGTAAAGAGAATTTAGTAAACGCCGAGGTGGAATGGCCTGCAGAAATGAATGAGTACCAGAAAGACTGTGATGTAGAGTACATTGGACAGAGACCTTGGCGCCTGGATGCTTTTGGTCCAGATACGCTTTTTGTGCCTGAAGATTCCAATGCAATTCAAGCACTGAAATACTTTGAGCTTAGATATAAGCATTCCGTAAGTTGATAGTTTTAATTTTTTTTAGATAAATATTAAATATTTTCTGTGGATAATTTTTGTACTTTAAACTTTTGAATCACTTCATATTTTTTGATTTTTGATAGGATGATAGAATAACACATTTAGGGATAGCTTCGGATTTTTGTCGCGATCAGCAACGTCTGCGCACAAGATGTCAATTAAGTATGTTTTAAAATTTAAAAACATCAAAATTTCCATTTAAACGCAAATATATCAAAAATGTGTAATCAATAGAATCGATTTTTTTGTTTTTGTTTAGTGATGATGATGGGCATCGAGTTTTTTGCAGAAGGGGAATATCACCGCGCAATTATGCTGATGACTCATGTTCTTCGTGAATTCGGCCGAGATAAAGGAACCATGCTTCTGTATCTGGTAGCAGAATGCGGCCTTCGAGCAGCATGCTGTGACGGAGATGTTTCATCGTACCTCAGTTTTCTCGTCTTTCTTTTAAAGAGGGACTTTGATAACCTAGTGGCAGACACAAGACGAGAACTTTTATGGTCCAAGTTACTTTCAGTGCTGGACAAAAAAGTTCCCATGGCAGAACACGGTTGCACACTCAATCACGAAAAATGGATGACCGCTTTGGCATCACCTTATGTCTCTTACGTTGGGGTTCACCGTGAATGCATTGTTGAGGCTGTGTTCTATTTTGCTAGTGAAACATTTCGTGCGGCAACACCTGCTGAAGTTCGAGTCGTCCTAATGTAAGAATCAGCTATTTTGCATATGCCAAGATTGTATCTGTAAAATTTTATCTTAATAACATGTTACGATACAAGTATTTGTTGTTAATCATCTAGAAACAAGGTGAATTTTCCTATTCCAATGATAAAGTATGGAGTTGGAATCAGTATCACGGATTACAATTGTGAAACTGTTGCTGATATAACTTTACTACCAGAAGAGACACGTGAGCTGTCGCTATTTTTTACTCCAACGCTAAAGGATGTTGGAAAAATCATTCAGATTCATTTAGGCTACATTGATATTGGTAAACCGGACGCTTCTATAATTTTACACTACTCTGCTGTGATGGGAATCAGTCCTTATCTGTGGAATGATGGCAAGAAAGAGAAAGGAAAGCAAATTATTGCAAAAATTGAACCAATGGTGCCACTACTCAGACCAAAGATTACTCGTGATGATCCGATGCTAGTTAATGAATGGCATAAGGTGCTCGTGTCTTGGACAAATACTGACTCCTTCGAGTGTTCAAAGGTACACGTGAACATAATAGTGAACACGTCTGATCCTTCAGATTTAATTCTAACTACAAAACCTCATAAACCTGGAAAATATGGCTGCCTAACCCACTCCGTTGAAGTTGAACGCCTCGAGCCAAATGACTCGATTGATTCAGTGGTCTACATCAAATGCATGAAACCAAGGGGCTCTGAGATTCAGCTGCTAACAAAAGTCAAATATGTTGACCACCTGCGTCAAGTCGTGACCAATGAAATTGTGGAACCTGTTGAGCTTATCAAACCCTTTGATATCATCCAGAAAACTCGCAATGTAGAAACAGATGAGCTGGTAAAAGTTCTTTATAATGAGGAGTTTTTATCGTACTTTACCATAGCAAACTCTTCCAAAACATCTCTGTGCATTGTGAATGCAAAAGTCAGTAACTTGGTAGGCACAATAAATATTTCTATCCCTACTTTACTATTACGAAATTAACTCTTCGCCTGTATTAAATAGACTGAACTATTTATTAATTTTTTTGATGCCTTGTAGTTACCAACAGTAAAATCCATAGTCAATCCTCCAACAGAACTGAATGACGTCATAGTTCAGGAAGGGGAAACAGTTCAGTTGGTTACTGGACTGCGTTTAACTGGACCAGTTGATACATCTTTGGGCACTTTAAATATAAGTTGGCGCAGGTGAGAGAGATAATTTTCAAACTTAAAGTTAAGCTAGAATTCCGGATGCTGGTATATTTTTCTTGCAACTATTTTTTTAAATTTTGAACCGTTTTAGAGACTGCGAAAAGGACGTTCCTCCATGTACAACAGTGATTGGGATCAGCCCGATTCCAGTGTCCTCCACCGCAGCAATTCTACGTAGAAGGGATTTTCAACTACAACGGAAGAGGAGAGTTGAAAAAGCCTATGCCAATCAAATATTCTATTCACAACCGTTCCAACAAAGTATATGATGTTTGGATATCATTGGATTCTACAGAGTGCTTTATGAATGCTGGGCCAAAAAAGGTAAAAAAAATGGAAAGAACACCAAGTAACAAGAAACGTATTATGTATAAACCAATAGTTTCATTTTTGCAATTCGACTCTGAATTTCTCTAGACAAATATAAAAATCACTGCATTGGAATCTGTCGACATGCACTACATTCTCTTTCCCTTGAAGACAGGTTTGCTGAAAACTCCTAAGTTATTGATTGACAATGTGAGCTCATCGTCAGTTGGAGACGCCCAAACTGATATTCCTTCTGTTGTGCACAAGAATGTAGTCAAGTACATCTTTGTCGCGGTACGAAATTCCCAACAGCGACCTGTATATTTTTATTATCACATTGCAATTTTCCCAATCAATACATCATTACTAACATTATATCTTTGTGTGTTTTTTTCTATCTTCTAGCGAGCTGACAATGGTATAGTAGAAAGCCTACCAGAAGGCAAAACGTGATAACCTTACAAATAGAAAAATTAACTTTTGTAACACTACAACCACTATTGCTACGTTTCTCAATTCCTTTAAATAAATTTATGAAAGAGCCTTCCAACTGTGTCAAAGAAGAGTAATGTTTTAACGATGTTGAGCTTCGTAGTACTGGATTTTCCTGTTTTTGATTTTCCGTAGTTTCCATTATTTCTGCCGGCCTTCTGGTGGTGGTAACAGTAGGAATAAGCTCATGGTCATTATTTCTCAACATGTCTCTTTGTTCCGAGAAAAAGTCATCAGGATGATGGGAACTAGTCATTTTCTTAATGCTTTCATTTTGCTCTACTGCTCCTGCTCTTGAGGAGGAGGATGATGTTGATGATGGAGTGTCAGCAGTGGTGGTGGTCGTTGTGGCGATGCTGGTGGTAAACCTTTCATGAGGAGCAGTGGTTGTATTCATCAGTTTCTCCAACTCCACTCGAATAAAAGTTGGTTGGTGACGGTGCACTGTAACGTCCACTAGCTTGGTTTTATAGCCGGCTGCTTCTACCTGTATTTAATTTCATATTAAAATCACACTCACGCATTCGAACACTGAATGTTCTTCATATTTGCACAGAGAGCTTGTGCTTTTCTTAAAGGAATATGGAATATGTCTACTTTTTTGTCTTTTTATACCCTCAGTTTGTAAACTCCAGGCCGCCACGGTCTCCAAAACTCGCCTTCTTTGGTGGTGGACCAAGGCAGGCTGAAAAGAGACTCCTCTCCCTCCACATAGTCATACTCTCGCTTTGATAGATTCGCATCTGGAATGGCATCATGGGTTTCAGCATCCAAAACTTGGCCTCTTATTCCACTTCCAACCTCATGGATGACGTGAAGTAAACCCTGTGAAACAAAAGGAGGAAGTTTAAGAGAAAGAGTAAAGGGGAAGATTGGCTAACTTGATGCTGTATTTGGCATTCGGAACATCGCAACTATACAGTTTGTAGCACAAATGCTTAGCTCTTTCTTATGCTCTCATTCCAATTTCTATTTCCTATCAACATTGCCGGCGACATGTTAAAATAACACTGTATACAGTAGTTGAGATAAGTGAAATTAGTAGTGCAGCAGCAATTCGTGGTGATACTTGGTTCGTAAATCAATTTGATTTAGGAAGACTGCCAGCAATCTAACTTTGTTGGCATCAAAAGGACATTTCTAGTAGACTGTCACTGCTAATTAATAAACATGCTCGTTTAAGTGCATATGAGGATGGGGTATTGAGATTTGGGCACATGACCGTGAATTGAGTTTACCCTGATCCAATCCAGATGACCTTATTAATTACATGTAAGAATGTACAGTATGTGCTTACTCTTACTAGTGGTCTACTAACCTCACGATTTTCCCACCAAATTTCCTCCAGGAGAGTTGAGTTGATTTCATTTCGGCAGCAGGAAACGCCCACCATGATTTCAAATGTGCCATGTATATAGTTGAAGTCCATCATGGTTCCTAGTTGAAAAGTAATTTTAAAACCTTTTGGATTACCAAAGGCTCAAGCATTTTATATATATGTGTTTAATATTGATTAACATTGACCTTTTTGTAAACGTACCTGACTGGGGTCGCCATTCAGCTCCATTGATAATTCCCCGAGGAAACTCTCTGTTCAGATGATCACAGTACCAACCCATTTCCGGTGTGTTTGTTTTTTGGGCATATGTTAGTGAGAGGTGTTTAAAAATGTCGTCGTCAGGAGTCAAATGCGGTTCGCCAAACTCTGGAAAACTTTCCGTATCTAAAAGTTCAAGAATAAATCATTACATATAAATATAAAAAAATGTACAGAGAGGCAATCATTACAGTTTAATGCTTACCATCCGTAATAATCGTGTCAAAAGGATACGTCACAACTTTTGCTCCTCCGATAAGCGATACAGAGATGGTAAACTTGTTCATAACCATCCATCTCATCATTGCTTCCGTCTCTTTCTGTATTGGCACCACTGAGTCGTGGAAAATGTCCGGAAAGTTTGTGTTCAAGTTGATTCCGTTAGCATTTAACCTTCAAGCAAATAAAATTTTTAGAAATGAAATGAAATAACATTTTTATACACCTAATTAAAAGCTTTTGTTGATTTTGAGGTATTAAATGTTTAAATACCTATGTATGTTTTCAAAATGTATGCAGCTATAAATGTCATGAGGTTAAAATGTGTAAAGAAAAAAGAGCTTTCAATCCTGATCAATGTCATTCTATCATGTCTTGCTTTGCCCCACTTGAAAATATCCATCACATACAGTGATGGTTTTTTTTGCAAAAAAAAACTCCGAAACATTGATTTACTGTCAAGTTTTATTTTTACAGGCTTTTTTGCACATAAATAATATTTCAGCAAATACAATCGAAAAATTGTATTTTTTGTATTTTTTGCGCAAAGTATTGTAAAAATTGTATTTTTTTACACATCAACATCAGTGTAGTATTAGCGTAACAAAAAATATTTTATGCATTTACTATACATTGAGAAGCTTAAAAGGTTAGACACATTGAAATATGTTGAGAATAATGTAATGCATAAGAGGATAAAATAGCAATATTGTCAACAATAGCGGCATAAAAATGAAAATATTCTTATTACTTTGACGTTTCTAAATTTCCAATTCACCAAAGTTGTATTAAAGATTAATGACGCTTCACTGTAGTAAATCCATATTAAGTTCTTACAATATTTTCTACTTTCCTCCAAAAAATACCATTTTGATAATGTGTTCAAGTGTAAAGGATTTAAAGGGGTAGTGAGACAAAAGTAAAAAAAAGTTTATCGCCTAAAATTTTCGATGAGATTGGAAGAACAAGTGAGGGAATTGTGCTGTTTTAGCATGCATGACAAATGATATTTTATAGAAAGACTATACCTTCCTTCTTTTCCGTAGCACGAGCCAGAAACAGCTCTCGCATATCCGTCTGGGTTCAAGTTGGGTATTAAATGGATTTCCACACTCTCCAGAAGTTTTCTTTCCATCGATGCCTCACTTTGGTATTGTTCGACCAAGTGCTTAAATGCATAAAGAATAAGAAATTGGATTGTTGTGGAGCAGAGAAACAAAAGGAAAAGTTGACTATTTAGCTGGTGGAACCAGAGTCACAATATAACAAACTTTGCACTTTTTTCTATCATTCTATCATACTCTCAAAAGAACAGTTAATGCTGCTATTACCAACTGCCATTAAAAATATAAGACAAAAACTTTATATTATAATTTTATATAACGAGATGAAAATTGCTTGAAATGATGTTTGCCAGCAGGCAAACTGAAGCAGATATTTAGTGCGTGATCTTTATCAACTGAAACGATATGCTTCATTGTTTCACTAGTCACGAATTAAAACTTTTTAAATGGTTTCATTTTTGTAGGATGAATGAATGAAAACAACGCTTGTAACTTAATGGAAGAACGTGATTATTTCTACGAAGTATTCAAAATGGATTTTCAAACTCTCTCTCTTCTAAATAAACGTATTTTTTATCCATGAATGATTTTGAATAATACTTGATTGCTTCCTTTTAGAAATTAATTTTTTTAAAGATTTTTTAAAAGATTTTTTTAAACCCACTTTGAGAAGTCTGAGAATAATATAGCAAGCTGATCCCGACATTCCATTTATATTCCCCACAAACTTTACTTGTGGCCGGAGAAGTGGTCGCTTGTATGGACTGTCAGAAAGTATCATTGTCCAAATCTCCCGCCCTTTTAGCAAATAAAAGAAAAAAATAATTAAAAAAAATAATTATCAGTCATCAGCTTGATTTACACACACATAATATTTTCATTTGTTTGTTTAAACACTGCAAAAACATATATTCAGCTTAAAACATGTTATATCTAGTTAAAAGTTGTCGAATAGAAAATTTTCCTACGGGAAATGAATTTAAAATTTTGAAAAGTATTTCAACAATCCCATTATGTATATACTATTTGCAAAGTCAAGCAATATTATTATAACATATTATTTTATTATTAGTGTAGAATAGTAAAAGTATTACGTATTCTGGAAGAGTGAGTGAGGAAAAGGCATTTGTTACAAAAGTTTTCCGTTAAAAGAAAGAGCTAAGCTGTCTGGCTGCTGCGTGCGTGCTGTTTTCATATCACTCTAGTCAGAAACTTTTCAAAGTATTAAAAAGAAGAGAAATCCCTAACCAAGTATTTGGCTGAAATATGATTTTTCAGCAAAAAGTTTTATTCTTGAGTCTCCCTTGGGCTTGGTCTCTTTTCTCTGATTTTCTTATATATTTTTCTAGCTTCAACAACTCACCCTCCTCAGTAGTGCCGATGGTAACCAGTTGAGCAATTTGCCTGTAGTTATCAGCAACCTCTTGCAAAAATTCAGTCATCCCTTCATACTCACACGTTATGTTTGCACCAAATGTTGAGTCCAAGTGGATAATTGAAAACCACATGAAAACAAGGGTAATTGAAAGATACCGCTGGGCCTTCTCCATCTTTCGCATGGCGATGGAGATGATGATGAGGATAAGAAAAAACAAGTATGCCACACCATTAATAACAATAATCTATTCAAATTTTGCAAATAACTGGAACAGTTACTGCTGGCTTATTTCAAAAAGTAGTTTAATGATGTAAATTCATGCCATTCGGGAAACACTTGGATTACGACAAAACTGCAGGAAAAGAAGATACTTTGGTGGAAGAATGTGTCGTTCCGGTGCTGTTGCACTCTGGACTAAATGAAAAGTTATAATAATGAAAATAAAAAAATTATATGAACATGGACAATGTCCCTTTTGCTCTACAAATATATAGTTTCTGTTTAACAAGCGGATGTTTTACCAGAGGGTCTCAATACATTACATAAATGACTATCCCACCCCTGAAAGAATACAAAACAACATTACAAAAAATAGATTCAAATAATCATTCACATAAGCATGACAATTTCTGCTGTAAAACGCATGCATGAAAAGAATGCTTGAGCACTCTTTATGATTATATAGTTATTACTTTAAAACAAAACATTTTGGTGTTTTTTTGCTTGGAGATGGTTGACTTGTTGTGTTTGACTGTTACTTACTGCCACACTACTTGTTACTGGCATTATCTCCAGAAAAACAGGAAGAACGGATGGAGAAGATTGATACTGCAATGGAATATTCCCTTTCTAGTTATTCTTCTTCTTCGTTTATTATTTTAATACATTGTTGCATCACATTATATATGTATACGTAGGCAGACATCATATACATCTTTTTAGCGTATATAAAAACAAAACGTTACCGAATGCATAAAAAATTGTGGACTTTATAACTATTATCTCTGGTATTTCCATGTAATGTACCAAACTTTATATTATTATTATTATTATAAAAAATATGTCTAATGATTTCAGCTTCCGAAAAGTTCATATGTTGGAGTCGTTTGGAATTGTGTAAACACATATTAATGAGTACGTACATAAAGGCTTGTTTTCAAGAAGGCCAAATGCGGATCATCCGTGTGTGTATTGTCAACATAAAGTACATTTTATTTTTTATTTGTTTGTAAACAACTGTTCTATTTTTTGCTTCATTTTATTTATCACAACAATAATATTACTTTCCAGACTGTTTATTAGACTACTATTTACTTGACATTTCATCTTTATGCCAAAATTATGACAACGACAACTATATTTTTTGGCTCGGCTAGCAGCAGCATAATGAGTTTAGCTATGGAATACGTTAGGTAACAGTAGCAAAATGTCATTATACGCATTTAGGTGCTAAAGCAGAAATAAACTTAAATATGCTGAAATTATTTGGTTTGCTAACAACTGCATAGTTAGGCACTAATAACGCACTCATATAACTTATTATTATGCCAAAAAAGAGTAAACTTTAAAGGGAGTTGGTTCGTACGCTCATGATGATGATCCACTTTTTGAGGCAGCTTCCGTCCAGGCGTGTGTGTACAGAGTCCTTCCTAGTATACAGCAAGTTACCTACCCATAACAACGACAACGCTCCAAGCCAAGTTTGGGTTTCCACGGAGCACTGGCTTGGAAATGAGATTTATTTTTGCGAGCCAGCATGAAATACAGCGCACTATAAGAATATAAACTTGCCCAAGTCTAGCATCATTTCCCCCATTCATAAATTTGTTTTCTCCACTGTTAAATGCACTACACTGTTCATGGGAAAATGTTTTGGCTAAAGTGTAAAGACTACGTACGGTATAAATGCTTAGTTATTTATGAAATAATAAAAAAAAGTCTGAGTAGGCATCTCTATTTATTTCGTTCCTTCCCTAGTTTTCCTCCTTTCAGGTGTATCACAAAAAACATGCAAAGTATGAATAATTTATTGGGGTGCCATTTACCGTTTTGCTCTCGTTCGATTACTTGTATCCCACAGGTGTATTCACTGACTTTTAAATTATTTATCCAAAAAACGACGACCTTCTATTTTTAGTTATTTTTTATCATTGCAAACTCTAAAATGCATTTTGTATTACATTAAACTCACTCACAGCCATCAACTTCATTAAGGGGCAGCTGTATACTTTGTCCTTATGTGACCCAAATATACGACGGCTGATAACTAAAGATTTAGCATTCGCTAAAGAAAAAGGATGATGGGGAAATAGAACGTTTGTCTCGGAATCGCTACACTTTTTTTAAAATTGAAACAACAACAATTGAAAAATGCTTGTAAAGAGATTGCTTGTTTTACAATGCACTCTAATTAATTTCCATGCAAGTTCTACCACTTTTACCAAAAGTCTCGGGCATGCTTTTTCGACCTTCTATTTTTAGTTATTTTTATCATTGCAAACTCTAAAATGCATTTTGTATCACATTCAACTCACTCACAGCCATCAACTCCATTAAGGGGCAGCTGTATACTTTGATCTTATGCGACCCAAATAAACGACGGCTGATACTAAAGATTTAGCATTCGCTAAAGAAAAAGGATGATGGGGAAATGGAACGTTTGTCTCGGAATGGCTACACTTTTTTAAAATTGAAACATCAACAATTGAAATATGTTTGTAAAGAGATTGCTTGTTTTACAATGCACTCTAATTAATTTCCATGCAAGTTCTACCACTTTTACCAAAAGTCTCGGGCATGCTTTGAGAATTCAGCAAGCAGCTCTAGTATGTATGTATGTACTCTGTGCATACGTTCTGCCAGAGGATGAGATGAGTAATGCTCAGATTGAAACTAAAGCCCTTTAAGTCAATTCATTTTAAAATCCCTTGTCAAAGAGAACTATAACCTTACTCGCCGGGATCCTTTTAATTACATTTTAGCTTGACTACATTTTCTGCATACAATCCGTGATGCATGGCAAAAATCATTATTATTGTGATAAAAATACTACTGAAAAAGTTTGTATCCTCCTCTAGTAGTATAAGAAGTATTGTGTAGTAATAGCAATAAGAAAAGACAGATTGAAGAGAAAATGGCTTAGAAACAGCATCAAGCGCAGGTTTTTTATAGTCAGTTAGCGAAAAAATTCAGTGATGTTACTGCCAAGTACTGTAGCTACTAGACTGATGGAAAAGCTGTTTGAAAGTGACAGTGAACTAATTTAAAGTCTCCTCAACTTGATTATCATTGTTGAATTAATATTGGACTGCTCCCATAAACTTTCAGATAACCTCGGTAATTTCCTTTTTTTCGACCGGACCTTTTCACTCTTCATTAACAAAAGCGCGTGCTATTAGTACTTACAGCGATGTCTTACAACTCCAGGTATATAGTCTTTCGACCCAATCCCGTCTGACTCGTTTACCATGTGCATATTTCAGAATCTTTAAAAAGTGGTCTCCGCATAATTGATTAGTTTAAAAAATGCAGGACAACATGCGATAAAACATTGTCATTATAGGTACTTCCTTTCCACCAGTATTCCTTGATGATATTACTTCCTTACAAACTTATTAATGGCTACTTTTCCTCTTTTTCTTCCAAATCAGCCTTTAGTCGACAAACACGTGTACTACAGAGGAAAAAGAGTTCTCCAGTGGAAAAGTGCCTTGGGCTCATCATCATCATCATCATCAGACGCAGGACACGAGGACTTTCCAGCAAACAAACACGTACTGGGTACAAGTGGATGGATAAGTAAGTGAAAAAACGGAGTAACTTGAAAGCAAGCAACTCACTTGCTAGCTTAGCTACATTATTACTCTTTTCTCTCTCTCTCTCTCTGTTTCTGTAGTAATCGCCTTGCCTTGACCTACCAGTGGTGGTAGTAGCCTCAAAGAAAGAAGAGAACAGAGAGTAGCAAAAAGAACAAATAAATTACGCTCTGTTGATGTTGAAAATAAATATTTCTCGTGTACGCTCCACCAACACCACGCCACACGACGACTAGTTTATTATACACCTTTCTGGAAAAATGTGCAGAATGTACCCATTTACCCAAGACGATCATTATCTATACATAATACCATGATGCACTACTACAACTACTACCATCATTATTATTACACTGTGCACATTTTATCTCAACAACCATCACTGTTCCTATAACTTGTAAAAAATCCACAACATTTCGCGTTCAGCAGCAGCATAATAATTTTTTCCCCTAGCTTATGATATGATATACCAAGGTAGATTCAAGTTTCTTGGATACTCCTCCCAGCAACTCACAACAACAATCAGACGAATAAACGGGCAAGGCTTGTTCCATGAAGAAAAAGGAGCACACAGGAAAGAGCAATATTATTGCTGTTTAGTTCCCAAGAAACAGATGAATTTCTCATGTCCGACAACACACAATTTACATTAAATTTTATTTTCCTTCTTGTGCCACTATTTTTTTTCTGACGTTGGCAATAACGGGGTCGTAGTGGTGTGATACAACAACCAGCACAGAAACGTGTTGTTGTTGTTTTGTATGCAAATATATAGAATGTAGGTGGTTGGCAAGGATAACACAAAGATGATCTGAATTGCCTTGGCGATGATGTTGGTGAGATTCTCTCTTTTTTTCCTAAGAGACGGTGTTCCATGCAAATTCACTGGAAGATCAAACCAAGCCAGCACGAACCTAAAATGCCAAGTATATGTATAGACAGAAGCTAAATAATGTAGGTAGTTCAGAATATAATATTCCCTTCCTTCTTTCTTCTCCTTCTTCTTCTTATTATTATTTTCTAGGTAATAATAATAATAATAGTAATAAAAGGAAATACGTGAGAAGAAGAGTGAAATAAGGGCTTCATATGCCCTTGTACTTTCTTCAACCGACTTATTCTGATGCATTGTAAGGATTGTGCATGCATAAGGATTTTTACATGATGGAGAAAAACAACGGAACACGAACGGGGAGAAAACAAAGAGATGAATGTTATGGAGTTGATCTTGATACGATATACGATCAATCAGAAGCTGAAGGAGGAAAGTATAAAAAACTCAGCCTCTTTATTTGTTTTCCTTTGCAAAATGCAAAATGGCGCAAGCAAGGTAAACAAGCAAGATGTCAAATAGAGATTTTTTTAACTGTTTCAGAGTATGATACGTCATACGTCAAGAAAGAGAAAGGGTGCATGGAGAACAAGACCATATATTTTGCCATTACCACCAGCAATGCAAAATCTACTAACAAGATGTACTACCAATATTAAGCATGTAAGGATTGTAAAAGTAGAAGTATTTTTTGTGAGCAGTTTTTCCTGAGAATAGACAGCTGCTGGCTTGTCTTGTCAGAATTTATTGCCAGGAAAGCAAGATTGGACTTGAGATTCCAAGGAGCATTAAAGTGACACTAAAATGCACGCTTTTATTTCTCGCTGCTCCCCTTCACTTTTACTATTTGCTATGCACAAATAATACTATAATAATATACTTACTATATAAATATAACTTGAAAAGGGAAATGAATATTTATCTGTATAGTTGTTCTTATATTCCACTTCAACAGCAAAAAAACATCTTACTCCATTCTCTTCAATCTCGGTCTTGTTTGTTTGGAAAAGAAAAAAGAACAGCCAACTTGTTTTTTTTTGCTGGAATGATGATGTTGTAGTGTTGATGTGGCGAATACGAAAAAACATGCTCACCACCACCACGACAGTTTTTGTTTTTTACCTTGTGTAAAAAATATTGCAAGTCAGAAAACGGCATACCAAATATGGGCACTTGAAGAAATAACATCAAGTATGCAGAGCACAGCTAAAGTTTTTCTTTCTTTTCCATACCCTTTGTTTGGATCATTGTAAAACGTAAATAGTTCGATGAAAAGAAAACAATGAGAGGACAAGGACAACAAGGAGGATGAATATGCACCACGTAATTTCTGTAAGTCCTTCTTTACATTTCTACCTTCATTCCACTACACAGAATAAAAAAACGAATTCAGCAAATTGAGTTTTACCATCTCAAAATAAATATTACCAAAATAATGTTGCGCGTTTGTGTGCAATATTATATGCAGAGAGTAAATACCTTGAAAATTTTTTTGGCAATGAAATAAGCAGTAAACAAAACAGCGGTGGGTTTTTTATAAGCTTTCCATTTAAAAAAGCAAGAGATTCAAGATGATAACGATGAAATCTACGGATTTTAAGCTAGACTACTGTAGGGCTTGCATTAAAAATGAGTTTACAAAACCCGGAGAAGAGGATTGGAAATTTGGAAAGCAGAAA
>JAANSP010002027.1:0-13715 GCA_036850745.1 Homidia socia | reverse complement strand
AAAAATTAAAGCCAAAAACTTGACAACATCAGTATTGCAGTCAACGGTATCTCGGGAAAATTCAAAAATAGTCACATCTCACGTAGATTAAGTTTTAAATGTTTCTGGGAATCGAATCAGAAACAGATCGTTAAAATACAATCGCTCTTTGGCAGGTAAAAATATGTCAACCAACACCAGTAGTAAACACTTAAATTTCAGACTAGTAAATTCCGGACTTACCTGTAGCTGTTTTCAAAATATCAAATATTCCCAAAATCACCAAGTACTTTTGTTACTAATTAAAACTGTTTTTAAGTAGGATGTATACCAAAACTATCCGAGACCCTAAAATGATGAGAAAGTAAAATTTATTACAATAAACACTCTGTCTACAACTGAATTTTTCAAAGGTTGATGAGAATCTGAGAAAAAAGCACGAGGACTAGAGCAAAGAAAAATTTATTGTGAATAATATCCTAGATTCTATGTGAAAATTGATACCACTATCCTACACTTTAAAGATTAAAAGAATAGACAACACTGTATTACCCTAACTACTTGATTCGCAGCATACAATATTTTGAGTGTTGAAAATTTGTTTTTTATTTTGGCCTTACTTTTGGCCTTATTCTTATCTTGACGATGGACTTGTTAAATTCGTGTAGTATACGGTGGGTGCACATTTGGCTTTAGTTTTTTTTCTTTGAGTTTGTTTTTGGTGTTCCCTTGAGTTTAGACTATTTCGTTTGGAATGCCAAGAGTGCTATTTCGGATTTTATTGGTTGTACATTTGCCTCTGTTTATTTACTGACTTACTATTTGGCATTCAAGATAATAAGAGGCTGTTTATTATTATAGTTTTCATTCTGGACGACGAAACGAATATTCGATGCTCCTGTTAGCCATTTTCAATTACCTACTCCCATATAAATACCATAATATGCAACAAATGAGTTTGTTTGACTTTTGCAACCTTGATCTTGAATGAAGATGCTCGATGGGCCGAGTGTCCAGACAGGAATAAATAAAAAAATCTATCGGTCAATTTGAGTGAACAATGAGTTTTAGCTCAAGGAATAATGGTTTATTACAATTGTTGTCGAGAAACCCTTTGGACATGCAAAATTATGTTATTCATCAAAGATGTGCTGTTTTTACTCTGGTAGACATTGGCTAATGTTTTATTTGACATTTTAAAAGACTTGCAAGATTCAAAAAGCTTTGGGAAGTACAGTAATCGTAAAATATTACAAATTGGAATGCCAGAAGGTAAATTCATCAAATGATGCTTACAGCGGGAGTGCCATGTTGATAGCAAGCCGATTCACTTTGGCTACTTTTAGATAACATTTAAAAAATGAGATTTTGATAACCTTTTTCCCGAATGGCGCTTCCGATAATTTGTGAAAATACACAACTCTGGCATCAGAGTTTACATTGTAGTTGTAGCCTTCATTGTAGTAAAGCATTGGTAGTGCTCCATGACGAGCATTTATAGCCTGCATAAAGTTTGTCGCATTCGACTGCTGCTCCCATGATACGTTTCTCCTACCCAACCCCACCAATTATCCCTAATAACGATTATGTTTTGTTTCATATTCGGTTACTTTTGTCTATCAGTTTCATTACGACAGAATGATTTTCTGTAAACGAAAATTACTTATCATGTATCCGTGATCTCTAATGTCCCTATCTTGAGGCACTGATATAAAAATAATTTAAAAAAATTCTTCATTATGGCAAATTTAATTTGACCTGTCAAGTTTTCATGTGTAAAAATGGCCATTTTAAGCGATAACAATATCGCGCACAAGCAACTGTGTTTCGATAAACCACGTGTAAACTTTGCTGAAGCGCCAACTGGAAAAATGGTTACCATTATTCGAATTTTTCATGAACAGGTGATCTAGAAGAAGTCCAAAATGGTCAAAATTTACTTGTCCAAACCTTGGCTCTCCTCTTGCGAGTTGAGTCCAACTGCCTTAATCACAAGCGTCGACCTAAGCCACAAAAAATAATTATTTGTAAGAGGCCCACAGATTGAAAGGCTCTTACGTTACCAAGGTCCGCATGACAGGAACATAATTCAGCCTACATTTGAAATTGACAATGAAATAATTGTTGTATGTCTACCATTATCAAATTGCGGGAAGTTTAAAACAAAACTGGAATGTATCATTTTTATTCAAATTTTAAACTTTTCAATCTTCATGAATTTCCAACAAGGCATTGAACATTTCGAAACATTGTATATTGCAAAATTATGCACCCAACAAACTAAAACTTTATCTTCAAGCAATATATTATAATTACACCAAACTAAAAAATAGTGAAAAGTAAATTATTTTAACACATTCATTCCACAAAACTATCAGTCACCGCATTCACAGAATGTGTAACCTTTATAATGATTTGCGTGTATCACAAATTGCTAGTCTTTTCATTGTCATTTACAACAAGTTGCTCTGCAGATATTCTAATTTCTCCATCAACTTCATTGATGTGTTCCAAATTTCGTAATCCATGGAACATTGGTCCGCTGCTAAATGTATCCTCAAGCAGCTTGTGAAACTGACAATGATTCATGGAGAACATTGGTTCTTTTTCAATATTTAGAGTGGTTCCATACAGGGCAAAGCGTAACACGGGTTCACAAATATTCGCAAGAAGAATATCATCTGTTGGTAAATAAATGAAATACATTACACCCCAGTTAATGATAACAAAAAAGTCGCTTTTATAGTCCACTTCAAACGTATTTTGTTTCATCTTACCATTGGTAACAATTTCCGATTCGTCAATTTTTTTAACAAATAGAGTCAAAAGAGTATGGAAAGGGGACAGCAAGTTGTCATTAAGATATTTCTTGATGTTTTCCATGGGGTAGACCATTAAAAGTCTTTTGGTTTGCTTTCCAAAAATTTCTTGAAAATGACGAGCCATTCTTTGCGGAGAATCTTGAGCTGGGTCTTTCATCCTTATTACAACATTACAGAAAGCACCTAAATGTGACCGTTTTGAGTAGCTTTCAAACATTTTTTGGAAGGCAATCAACCATTTTCGTCAATTTTTTTAACAAATAGAGTCAAAAGAGTATGGAAAGGGGACAGCAAGTTGTCATTAAGATATTTCTTGATGTTTTCCATGGGGTAGGCCATTATTAATCTTTTTGTTTCCTTTCCAAAAATTTCTTGAAAATGACGAGCCATTCTTTGTGGAGAATCTTGTGCTGGGTTTGGCATCCTTATTACAACATTACAGAAAGCACCTAAATGTGACCGTTTTGAGTAGCTTTCAAACATTTTTTGGAAGGCAATCAACCATCCAGAACAATGGCTCTTTTCAGATTGAGAAGATATCAATTCAGTGAGAAAATCAGCAAAAATTGGTTTTGTAAACATTGCTTCATCATCATCACGGTGTGCCAAGTTGAAAAGTTGACCGCAAAAGTATACTTTTGCAATTATCATTCCGTCTTCAGTTTTTCGGTTGACATTGAACACAAAGTTTCCCAGTTGGTTGAGCAATGCAGGATAGCAGGATTCATCCGGTTTGGTACGCAAAAAATTAGACACAATATCCCTACACCAGAACAGAGCACAGTCGTCACCGTGAAATTCTTGAGAAAACTCGATAGCAATCTCGGAGAACTTTTCCATTTTCAAATAGGGAAAACTTTTTTCTTCGAGTTTTGAACGATTAGTAAAGTCAGTTGCCACCGTAAAAGTTGTACATGCACAATGATGCCCTTGGATTCTTTTTTTAAAACAATCATTGAATGCTCGGCCAAACACTTTACAATCATTTACCTCGATTAAAGCATTGGCGAGACAATCATGGGTATCTGCATCACAAATTAGAGCATCCAAGTAGGTATTGCAGTGATTAAGTTTCCAAAATTTCAAGGTTCCGCTGTTTTCTAAAGACTTTACAGCATCATCGACTGCAGCAATAAACAATCGCCTGACAGTGAGGGTATCAATTCTTCCCTTTTCCGGGGAAATGACGACCTGAACGAGGCTAAACTCAGTAAAATTTCCCATTTGAACAGTGATAATGTCCTGTGTAGCAGGTGCAGTTACCTTTCCATAGAAACTACTTTTCTTTTCTTGAATGGCTCTAGGCTTTCTAGGCAACACGTAATGATTTTCAAAAGTCATAAAATCCCATGAGCTGGAATATCCAATGAATCCTTGAAAAATGTCCTCTTGAATGTTAGCTTGATTCAATTCCATGGTGATGAGCAGAAATTCAATAAGTCCCTTGAAGAATATGAAATATGTTTATTTCAATACCCTCAATCTAAAGGTTGTACATTTAGCTAGGCGAAATTAGTCTATATTTACATAAACATGGAAGAGCAAAACTTTACATATAAAAATGTTAAATCCATGTGAATTAAGTGCAAAAATTCACTAATCATGCATTGAACCACAAAATGTGACCACAAGTCTCTGCGAAGGCTAATTACACACAAAAATGCATTCAAATACTCAACACATACCGTTTTTTCGAAATTTCCTACCAAAACAAAAAACTACATTTTAATGCAACCTACTCGGGCATAATCACAATCAAAATTTAAACATGCCATAAAACTGAAGTACTTTAAACATAAATAAAAGTAAATTTAATATTTAAACACTAACCAGACTAAGTAGATATGGAAATGACAAAACGTATTTCACCAGCAATAACTTGCACTAATTGGTATGAACACTTAATAATACACACCACTTTTAGAGAGTAGTTATTTCTATACTATGCAATATTTTCTGCTTTCTCAGATCAAACTTTAAGTAAAAAACCGATAAGAAACTTGGGAATAGAATAAGGATGCTATTGCTTCAGAAAATTTGCCCTTGCATTCAAAGGATTTAGAAGCTGATTGTCCTGATGTAAAAGTTCACGATTCAAGATTTCCATTTAGTACTTTTGTCTCTGCAATTATTGAATTAGCATGTAAGCCATTTCCATATTACTCATCTGTGGATTAAAAAAATCTTTTTGGAATCTCATTGCTATTGATATGATCCAATTACAATGCAATAAGCAAATACAGCAACATTTCTGATGATCGGCTGTTCAAAGCTTGCAATCAATTTTATTTTTTACTGTTTACTAATCAATTATTGATTCGGGTCGTTGAGTTTATTATTTCTAGCAATATTAAATATATACCTGTGAGATGTGATTTACAGTAAGATAGTACTTATCGACGTGAGTTAGTGAAATGCTTAATTATAAATTTCATCTACTTTTTTAAAGCAATACGTATTTTTCATTTTGTTTTGCGAGCACAAATTTCTCCTGATGACAAGCAATGTTTTTTTGCAATTGATTGGTGTACATTGAAACCAAGCTGACCAATTACTAGACAATACCTGATAATTGGGATTACGGAAAGCTTTAGAGAAAGTTACTTTGGTGAGGATAACCTTCCATCTTTTTGTTTATTTCCGTCACAAGACAATACATGCCCCTGTATATAAAGCACCGTAGGAAACACAAGACAAAACTTTGAACGTTCATATAAGCAGAAAAATACGTAGAACAGACTATTTATTGCGCGTATGGGTAACATTTTACAGAAACTAAAAGTATACTGCTCAATATAAGAGCAATCCCTTTATTCCCCCACGCACTTTCTAGTCCGGAGAGCTGGAATTTTTCAATACATTTCATAGAAATGCTCTTATTTGATGATTTTGGATTTTTTGACCATTTTATTTTAAACTCGGCACAGCATTCTACTTATAACGCGTTGATCAACTAACCAATAAAAGCTGTGAAAGCCCAAGTCAATACAATCACTAATAATTAAATTTGTTTTTCGGTTGGTAAACAAATCTGAACGAAAGGCATTTAAAAGTCAGTCCAAACCCAGTTTTAATACCAAATGTCGGCAACCATACTTGTTACTTTTCCATGTTAAAGCAGAAAGTGTAGCCCAAATTCAGAACAAGCCTTAATCCAAAAACGAAAATTAAAAAACTAGAAAAGGATGGCTCTTCTCTTCTAGTAATACGAAAACTGAAATTTAAAGTCGTGTCACAACTAGGTTGAAGCATGTCGTCTTCAAGTAACAAATAAGAGTCAAAACCGAGTTCAACGTATACCAGGAGGAGATTTTGAGTATAATCTTAAAGTTACTTGGTAGTACTTTTAAAGTATTTAACTGTTTTTAGTAGAAATTATGATTCATATAGCTCATTGAATGTTATAAATAAGATGTCATGGTCCGCTCGTTGAATTTTAAAGCTAACCCAAAGAAAAATTGTGATATTTTTGCAAAAATTTTAAAAACAAGATATTTTTCGGGATTTTGAGGTTGTCCGATAAAATGGAGTTGTTCTACATGAAATTTTTAATTAAAATCCAACTTGGAGTAAACTCAAAGATTACATGGTTTTCATATGAAAAAAACAGTGCTTTCTAAATGGACTACTGCATATTCCATGGCATCTGGATGCTAACTGAAACTAAAAGTCATTTTCGGACGAGATTATATGGTGGTCGCATCACATTTATAGATTTTTCATTTAATAGTTCTCTGATAAGAATTTTGGTTATTTGAATTAAGTTTTTTCATCAAACCCATACTTTAACTCAAATGGGTCATGGTTTTTTATGTAAAGACATGTTTGTGTAAATGACAAGATTTTGGAATTTTAAATGGATAAACAATTTATTAATATAAACTTCAACGTTAAAATCAATTAGTAAAATACGTTTATAACAATTTACATCGGATACTAGATACTAAATTCATTTCAACCGGCAAATATCACTCTAACTAAATTACATTGCATACAATTTCAAAAGTAATTCAGGTAAATATACGGATACCTTATAATGAAAAATAATAAATTTCATAGTCTCAAAAATTAGAAATATTAGTACGTACAGCTTTCTTCAGTCTACTAATTTTACCATAACTAATATAATTTTAATGTGATAAACTTTTGGAAAACCAAGCCTACCCATTAATCCCCCTCACCTTCTTCCTCTTCTTCTTGCTCTTGGCCGGCAGACGGTGCCAAAATTTCATTGTCACCTAGTCTTTCCAATTAATTCTGATCTACCATATTGCCACCATCGCCGTCTACCATTATGTCGTCCTCATCAGACATCATTTCATCTTGATCACCATCTATGCTATCATCCGTGGATTCGTCTACTCTATACCTCTGGTTAATCTTTTTAAACAAATCTGCCAAACTAACACACTGATCACCATTTTCATTTTGAAATTCAATTAAATAATCTGAAATGCCGTCCAGATTGCGATCATTATACAAATTTTTGTACACATTTTCATAATGGTTAAACAGCCTTGTTCTCTCACGCTCATTCATGGTTTCAAAAGAATATTTAGCAGTTTTTCTAATTGGTAAGACGGCCAGATCAAAACCCTGAGATTTGATGGGAAAGAGAAGCATCGTAGCAAGTTCATACAACCGGTTTTCTAGGTATAGAGCGCAAACCTCCATGAATCTTTCAAACTGCGCTGAGGTCACTTCAATTTGAATCAACTTTAAAAATTGACTGCATAGCTTCAAATCAGAAATATCGCAATTGACAAGAAAATCTAAAAATTCTGTTACTGAGTTTGGCTTGATCTTTTTCCCCTCAATATTGCCTGCTAATTCAGCAAGAGTCTTAACTTGATTGAATTCTTCCAAGCATACATCAATGACATATTCTTTAATTGCAAGCCAAAAAATTCTAGAGATGTTGTCAATGGGCCGTTCAATGTCAGTTTCTTTTTTCATTGTGAGTAAACTCTGCTCAATTAACTTTTGATTATCCAGACTTGTGTTATAAAATACACTCTCAATGTACAGGGGAACTTTAGTACAATCTAAAATGTTAATTCTACGCTCAACAACATCGAGATTTGGTAAAGTAGGTGGTTCAAGTAAAGAGGTTCGCTTGTTAAAGTTGAAGCAGAGAAGTCCAAAATCGGAGAGAAGCTGTTCCGGGTGCATAGGTTTTCCTTCACGATTGTAACAGGTTCCTTGGACTGCAAAGCAAAGCATAGCTTCACATACGGATGCAAGTTTAATGTCATCTGAAAAGAAAAATTCAAAAACAGTTGTTAAAGCACAGTGGGATGCTCTATTCAAGATCAAGTCGGGTTTCAAACATGAAAATGTTAAAATATTGAACAACATGTCAATGACTCTTCCATGTCTATTATTATAACAAAATTGCACTCAAAATTTGCCATTGTCAGCATTAAAATAAAAGTTCCAAGACTTGACTTTAATTTTGGATTTTGTCTTGGATCGGCTTTGTGAATAATTTTTGAATTGCTGAAAAGCATTTCTTACTGACGATCCTACTATCAACCATCAAAAATTTAATATTCTCATCACTTTAATGATTTGTCGTGAATTTGAAAAGAAATTATTTTAAAGCAGATTAAAAATCAAATCCTAAAAGAAATACAATAGTGACACAACTTTTTATTTATTGTTAGTAAGCCATTCCGAATCAGCATCCAACATTGAGATGGTGTAAATAATGCCTATAAAGTAAAAGTGTGATTCCAAAGCATATACCAAATCCAAAATGAAAATCAAAAATTAACTATCGATAATATGAGGGTAGTGTCCTTCAAATAAATATTAGTTCCGAATCATATTCAAGCCCAAATTATAAATAAATTTTTAAATAAAGTTTTTTGTTGTGGATGGTGGACTACTAAACATTATACTGAATGATGTTTCAATAAATATAATTCCTGAGCAAACATTCTGAACTGAGATATGTTATCTTTTTTTTAAAAAAAATTCAATCCAACCTCCACAATCAAAATCAACAAGAAATTTTTTAGCCCGTTCACAAAGCTACAAAACGTGCAACCAAGATCCCACTATTTCCGTCCATCCAATCCGAACATTTTGAAATTCATACCCAGACGTTACCATAGTCTAAACTATATATGCAGTAAACTTAAAGCAAGTCGAGGACATATAACTGGTGATAAGTTATATCAGTGACAACCGCACGCACACGTAGACAGAGAGAAATTGAAAAAGCTGTCATTGATCTGGTAGTTAATAAACTCATTAGTATAAATCATATTATATACTCACCCAAACGTGGAATGTAGTCGTTGTTTGCGTCGAGTTGGATTGATTTTTGGTGGACTAAATCATGTAATGTCGCATATGGGGGCATCAAGACCTTGTCCAAATAAGCGTGTGTTTTATTCATTGTACATTTTCCAATGAAATTCATTGTTTGTGCTCCGAAATTCTCGTCAAACAAAGCTTTTAATCCTTGTATAGCATCGTTACCAGGTTTCACCACGGACATCATTGCTTCACACTTTGCAGGCAGCTTTCCCTTGTAAAAACACTGACTAACAATGTCACCGATTGGGTGTAACCATCTCAACTCTGGCAATTTCTTCTTTTTATAAAGCATGTCCTTTTTTCCCGCAAGAAAATCAGCAAAGAATGGTTTTTCAAAGATGCCATCAGTCTTTTTATATTCCACTTTACAGATAGCGTTATAAAATACAACGTTGAAAACTTTGACCCCGTCTTTTATTTCACGCATCTGGTTATATCGGTAACCTCCATATCCGTGAATCATTGCAGGATAATACTCTTCATCCGGAGCTGCACTCATGTATCCAACAACATCCTCCCTATCCCAAAAAAGTGCGTGGCCGGGTTTGCAAAATTCTCGGCAAAAGTGAATTGCCAACTCACAAAATTCGTCAGGTTTGTAGTACTCGTTAAATATTTCGCCGAGGGGGATAGTTATGAACTGGTTGAAGTAATGGGCTGCAGTATATGTCCAACACTCGTTATGCAGTCCAGCTAGCCTTCGCTTCATGGAGATGTTCAATATTTGTCCAAATGCCAAAACATTTTCCATGCGAATTTCAATTGAAAAGATATCCTTACAATTTGCGCACACGAGAGCTTCGGCGTAGGTGGGACAGCATTCTGTCTGCCGACCAGCCCAGCCACCCTGTTGTTTCAGTACTGTAAGAGTATCATCCACAGCACCTACAAACACTTTGCTGACGGTAGAAATGCCAATCTGATCCAACTTTGGTGAGGTAATGAGTTGCCACAATGAGTGTTTACGGTATTTTCCAAGATGAACCTTGATTACTTTTCGACCCTCTCCCAACGATGTCATTCCTTTGAAATTGTAATCCTCCAGTTCAGCAGCTACAACAATACGAGGTAGGACAAACGATGTGGTTGGCTTCAAAAACTTCCATGACTCATCGAGTCCAATAAATCCACAAATGGCATCCCCTTTGAATTCTAGTGACTCTGGCATTTCCATTGTCAATTTTTGTACCGTTTGTAAATCTGAAAATGTTTCAAAGCTTAAAATGAAATCATTCTCAGTAACACCAAAACCCGAATAATCATTCTACAACAATAGCATGTATGTATGTATCAAAGAGATGACTTTTGGCGAAAAATCAAACCAAAGCATGTGTACACGGTGGAAATATTTATTACTGACCTTAAAGTAATACAAACAGTGACACAGGCACGGTGGAGGGTATTTTCTCGTCTTTGACGATAGCAGACACTCAATAAATCAAAAATCGTACACACGAGTCAAATCCAGTACACCACACATGCAAATTAAACAAAAAGTCTTCAATTAATTTCTAGACGGTAACCGCAAGTGTTGGACAAGGATAATTCCGCCGAATTTTTCAGTACTGTACAAACTTCCATTCCTTAAAATCACCAACCAAATAAAGTATTAATCACAAATTAACTCTCAAGTAATAGACACTGTATACTTTATCTACTACTGCACTAGCAAAACAAATAATGTCTTTCCGTCACTAAAGCTCACTTGACTGATTTGAAGAGTCTAGCACTGAGCAAACACACAATCATTACAACACTTGTATAGATGGACTTGATTATTTTATCACGTTTCCTAATAAACTCGTAACGTAAAGACAAGAAACCCAAGGTAATACACATTTTAAACTAAATGATTTATCTAAAGCTTATGTTGAAATCCTGATGAGTCAAACAAATTTTTGTATACATGCAACACAAAAGTACCAAAACCCATTTCATTAAAAAACTAATGACCTCTAGACCATATATTCCCAAATTCTAAAATGTGATCCTTCTCTCAACATACCCGGATGGCGGCAATGAATTCTTTAGTAACCGAACCCAACGCAAATACTACTTCAATATCATATTTCAAAACAAAAAAGGATCAAACTTTCAGCTATTCGTAAGGTTAAGAAATTCAAAAATTACTCTACGTTCTATACTTTAGGCCAAACTACAAGGCTGGGTCAAGTCCAAGAGCAAGCACAAAACCAAAAAAAAATATTTGAGAGATTTCACAAATCGAGATTGGAGTAGAAGATGCGTCTAGGTTTTAAGAGGGTTCAATACCAATCCCCATTTTCGTTGTCCCATCACAAGCAAAAATAANAAGAGCAAGCACAAAACCAAAAAAAAATATTTGAGAGATTTCACAAATCGAGATTGGAGTAGAAGATGCGTCTAGGTTTTAAGAGGGTTCAATACCAATCCCCATTTTCGTTGTCCCATCACAAGCAAAAATAAGGTAACTCAACTGTTATCGGCTGGAAGTAATATTATAACGCACGATGTAACCTTCCAAGTGCCAGTACATTTGAGAGGCGGTAGGTTGCATTGCAATTGTAATGCCTTTTAGTGGAAAAACGTTCACATTACTGCGGGGTATATTCAAAGACTTTAAATATTTCACTGCGTGTATGACTAAATTAAAGTACGGTTCGCGATGTCCACTGTCTGTAGTGTTTTTCATAAAAGCTTTGATTATGTATACAAACTTCTATAAAGTGTTTTAAAATTAAAACCAAAGTCAGACAAAGCCCAATGCCAAAGCCCTGAAAAATGAGAAACACAATCAATTTTCTGCCTAAACCAAAGACAAGTCCAATTCTAAGTCAATCATTTAACCAAAAAAATATTTGATGTACACCGCAAGGCTCAAAAGCCGAAATGTTATTTCCCATGCATTGAAGGTTATTGAAAGCACTTGCAGAGCTCGGTTTTTGCCCTGTAATTGAAAAACCCAATCCAACCAGGCACTTTTAAAAGTCAAGCCATAAACACGGCTAATTGAAAAACAAGGAAAACAGTAAAAGTTTCTGTGTACATAGTAATAACGCACTAAAAGTAACAGATTAATTGTCAGTACATGCCAAAATAACTCATGTTTGAAGAGTTTTTGCATTTCACTTTCAATAACTCATCAACAATAAATTAACTAACTAGTTTATTTGTAAACACTAGGTAACCGCCTGACTCAAAACATAAGGGGCTTACAAGGGAATCTCCAATTCGAAGGCACCTATATGTGGATTTGGTGAACTTTTTCTAGATCATTTTTTCATGAAAAACCCAAAAATGACACCCGTAGTCCCGAATGGTTCTTTCAATAAGGTAAAAATAAAACTTGTTCAATTGGTGGTTTCAGTGAACAACATCAGTCAGACTGATTCAGCCTTGTTTAGATTTACTTATGTGTAAAAGCTAAAAATTCCTGCGATCCTGTGAAAATATATTTTATCAAAAAAGTTGATCGCCATCTATACCAGTGCGTATTTGTGGAGCATAATAAGCACGGTTAAATGGGGAAAATAAAATCAGATCGCAAATGTGATTCTTTTTTCAGTGTCAGACTGTAATAACAAGATTCATCCGGATTCAAGCGTTCATTCGGAGCAAACGATAAACCGGAAACTCTGCCACTAGTCAGAATTGTTTTAAGCTTTAAAAAAAGAAAAAAGAAAGAGTTGACTATTAAAACTTATGTCGCTTTTGCTGAATCAGTTTTAAACAAACACTAGCATCTCATCTCAGTTTTTAGTACGTCATGTTTAGTGATATAATAGGTGGTTATCATCTTCTCCGATGAACGCTAGGAACAAAAATCTTTACAATTATAGTCTGAAAAAGGATTCGATTTGATTTTGATAAACTGGATTGTATTATACTTTGACCATTTAACCTATATGGTAAGTGCTTATCATGCTGCAGAGATGGACGTTGGTATAAATGGTGATCAGTTTTGCAGTAAACATATATTTTCATATGAAGTTTGCGCGTTTACACACAAGTAAATATAAACCTGACTGATTTTGCTCACTGCAACCATAAATGGGATTAGCTCCATTTTGAGCTTATTCGAAGGGGCATTCGGGACTACGGTTGTCGTTTTTGGGGTTTTTCATGAAAAAAATGATGTAGAAAAGGTCCATTAGATCCACATAAAAGTACGTTCGGTTCCCTTGTTAGTCTATGGTAATATTCACAGATTTTCCAAAAGAATTGATTTTATGGGATTTTTAAATGTCAGCAACAGTCGTGTCATTTTTTTCTATTAATTTCAATTCGTATTTCATTTGGGTTTGGTTTCAGATTCAATTTTCAACTACATAGCATTAGTGACGCCATCATCACAAATACTAACTTTGATTACGTAATTGTTTGTAAATTGTGGTTGGAATTACATTTTAACTTGAAATGTTTTCATTCCTGACTTAATTCATTATGATGACGGACACTTTTGGTTTTGGATCTGGCCTTGGTTTGGCTAAGAAATTCTGACTTTACTCATGATGTACGAATGTCTTTGTTTTGTAGACTTTGTTTTGGGTTCGTATCCTTCCTTGATTTAAAAATCGTTTAGAATACGCTGAGATCGATAAAGACGTA
>JAANSP010002026.1:0-13720 GCA_036850745.1 Homidia socia | reverse complement strand
GAATATCTGGATAAAATCGCTATTTTTGAATTATTCCTTTCACATTGTAAATCGTTTTATTACTTTGAACTCTTCACCTTGTCATTCGCATCCGTACATTTTATTGTAATATATCAATTATGCAACATTTATCGCTATTCCTCCTTATTTTATGAAGAAAATATTGAATGAGCTTACATACATATTATCGGCAACCTCCATCCAGCATAATTTTTATCTTACATAACGTCCCTTCTTCATAGTACTTGGCAAAAATCAGAATCTTACATTACTCCACTAGTACATTTTTATCTTTTAATATTGTTGCATTCTGTTTTTACACATAAATCATCTTACTAAGGGAAGCTTTAGCCACGTAAACAAGTATACAAACTGACAGTTCGTTATGATGATTGTCATATAAGATATACAAACAAGCAGTGAGGTTAGATCACTTCTTTCCATCCTTGCTTCACTCCAGTTGCATCCAAGTTCCAACTCCAATATACACTGTCAGTTAAGTACAAAGGAATAAGAGGGGAAGGGAAGAGCAACAACAGCACGGCAAAGCAACCACCACTGCCAAAGCAAACTAAAAACGGCAACAGCAAGCACCACCACCAACACCACCAGCTCAGCTTCAACTTGAGAAGCAAATAAGCTAAGCTGCAGAGCGGTTATAATTTTTTAGATGAGAGTTCAGCTTCTATTACTACTACTGCCTAGTTTACTACTACCACTGCAAAACGAAAGAAAGTCAAGCATACCATCAACTTGTTCAGCCAGTTGCTGCCGAACGTTCGTGCCGGTCGCATCTAGCAATCGTAGAGAACGCCACATCCTACACGTTTTTAACTCTGACGCTAAACTCGCATGAGAGTAAAACATTTTTGAACTTGACAAGTTTTTCGGATATTTTTTCTTACCAAAGAAGCTGAGAAGGAGGTAAGGTGAGAAAAGACAAGCAACAATACAAAAAACAATACAATATAGCCATGTGGCTGCCGCTGGCTGGATAAAAAAGGAAAATAAATACACGTTTTCGAAGGCACGTCTTCTTTCTTCAAGTTTTTTTCTATTTGACAACTTGTGAAAATAAATACACGTTTTCGAAGGCACGTCTTCTTTCTTCAAGTTTTTTTTCTATTTGACAACTTGTACAACTGATATTGATATCAAAATCAAATCAAGGAGCAAAAGCAAGAAAAAAACTCACTTATTTTTCCTCCGTGTGTCACCTCAACTTGCGCATCATATTACTCATCGTCATCACCATCATCATCATGCTATCTTACTCTTCACCTGTTTGACATTCTTCACTTGATAAGCTTGTCTTATGCACAATTAGAAGACATCAACATCTGATACACAATAAATAAAAAATACAATCTACATTTTCTACTGACTTGATTAATTATCCTTGTGCAGTTGTAGTAAACAGCCTATTTACCAGCTTTAATTTGGTAGTGTTTACATGTCTTTCTTCACCTGTTTGACATTCTTCACTTGATAAGCTTGTCTTATGCACAATTAGAAGACATCAACATCTTATACACAATAAATAAAAAATACAATCTACATTTTCTACTGACTTGATTAATTATCCTTGTGCAGTTGTAGTAAACAGCCTATTTACCAGCTTTAATTTGATAGTGTTTACATGTCTTTTCTAATTCAACACCAAGAAAAAAGACGAGAAAAGTATCAAGATTGGGCATTGGGAAAGAAATTAAAAAGCCATTTCCCCTTAAATCAACTTTTTTTGTAAACGCTGCTGATATAATTTGATTAACCCAAAAACAATACTTTGTTTTACAACAACGGCTGTCGTGTGAACTTCAACCTTGAGTGTAATGAATCACATGTGCAATGAATGATGATGATGATCAATGATGTAATTATTCAGATATGTTCCAGCTGCAGTTTTATGCTTTAAATGGAAATATTTGTCCATCATCATAATATTATCCAGAAAAGTGGTAATTGTAGTAATGATACCAGAGACAACTGGATTCGGTAGTTTTGCTGACTTAATTTGTTGCATTGATATCATCATCCTGCCTAATATTTTGGTGTGAACAGTATACCTTCTACTTAATTTAAAAAAATACTTATCAGATAAACAATTTTTTGTATGCAAACTGACGAAACTTTTTTAATGGCTTATGCTGGAAAATTGCATTTTTTGACTTGTGAATGAAAAGTTATGTTATCTCAAGTGACCGACTAATAAATAATAATAATAATACTAGTGTAACCGTTATTTAATCGTAAAACTATAAAGCATAGAGAGCATCATCATTGGAAAATGATGGATTTATGTCCTTACTACGCATAATACGTACAGGAGTAGTACTTGAAGCATCATCATCATCACAAGTTTACCGACCGGCATCAGTCAATCAACAGCAGCGTCGTCAGTCAGCCGGAGAGAATGTGCGCTGCTCACTGGAGTCTTTCCATTTGACAGTGTTGCCCTGTTTCGAGCATTGTGACTAAAAACTGATAAAAAAGGTTAAAGCTTTTGTACTTGGTGAACCTGCTAATTGCACTGGTTGGTTAACTACGTTTTGTATATGCCGTGCAATATGATTAAAAAAAGTTGGATGGATACTTGACGGTAATATCATTGTCATCTTCACAAGAACAGCCTAATCCAGATTTATGGAACATTTTTGATACGCAAGTTATTGTGGACTAAATTATATTAGGAATTTTATCACGTGCACATAAATACAATGTGTGTAAGAGCTGACTATGCGTTAATGTTATAATAATGGAGTTTAGCAACTCATTAAAGGACTAAAAAAGCTCTGGAGTGTTTGCATAATATGAACCTTTCACTACGCCAGTCAAAACAAATCAGCAATTTTGTCGCATGTACGAAAGTTGAAGTGTGCGTGCTAATTTTATAATGGTATTCTTGTCAATGTGATAATGTGAAACAGTAATTTATTACTTGATCAAAGTCCCTACGTACGTACTCGAGTGTCACGTTCGTTCGTTGACCACTTGTCAAAATAGAAAGCATTGACACGACGAAATCAATCTGCCTTTTTAGAGGAACAATGTCAGATACTACAGTAGCCATGTCTGATGATCCCGTGTTATCCCCCACAAGTGCAGCAAATACATCTCCCAATAATAGCCCATTTCTACCTGGTGGTAAAGGACTCAATCTATCGTCCTCCACAACAAAAGATTATCCCGAGCAATCCAATTCACCGGACGTGTACAAGAATAATAACAACAATAACAATATTGAAGATTCAGTTTCTCCTCCCGGAGTTCGGGATGCTGTTACAAATTTTTCCATCGAAGGCCACTTACTGGGTACAACAGAGGACAGCAATAATAGCAATCATCACAACAAGCAGCTTCTTAAAAGACGCGACTCTTTTAACAGTGACGAGTGCAAAATGAACATTTCTCCTAAAGAACGGGACAGAACATTGTCAACAGTGATGGAGGAGGATCAGGAGGAAATGAACATGCAATATTCTCCCAAATCTGGAGCATACCCACCTCCAGGAGGCGATAGTGGCGGTGGCGGCAGCGGTAGATTAAGTAAACTTTCTCAGAATGACGGAGATTTTGACTACTCCGCACTTGCAACGGCCGTGCAACAGAACCGACTACCTATTATCGAGGGCTCCGACAGAAGAGAACAGCACCACCAACAACATTCTCATCCAGACTATGCTAGAATCAACCATGAGAGCTATCAGCAAAGTCGAGGAGGACTTTCACATCACGATTTTATGGCAGACCAGGATCAGAATGACATGTCTGAAAACGAGGAAGAAATGGTTTGTGACGACTACGAGTCCGATTCTGATACAAATGAACCAAGAATCACTGTAAGGGAGGCGCTAATGAATAGGGCATTGGCAGCTGCTGCGGCCGCAGCAGCAGCGGGGTCATCTTCGGCAGCGTCACATTTTGCAGCAGCCGCTGGGGAACGGTCTGGTGAATTATTTGCTTCAGAACAGGTAATTTTTTGGAAAATCTTATTATTACTTGTTTGTACATGGTTAGTTGATTTCTTCTTTTAAAGCCAATCGTGCACAAAATTGGAATGACTACATACTTGCATAAATACATAATATAATGATTTCCCCAGTAAAGTAACGTACATGGAGTTACAAACTCCTTATACAGTAAAATGGCCGCAGCAGCAGCGGGGTCCTCTTCGGCAGCGTCACATTTTGCAGCAGCCGCTGGGGAACGGTCTGGTGAATTATTTGCTTCAGAACAGGTAATTTTTTTTGGAAAATCTTATGATTACTTGTTTGTCCATGGTTAGTTGATTTCTTTTTAAGCCAATCGTGCACAAAATTGGAATGACTACATAATTGCATAAATACATAATATAACGATTTCCCCAGTAAAGTAACGTACATGGAGTTACAACCTCCTTATACAGTAAAATGGCATCATGATCATCAACATGTTCATTCTTTTTCACTCTTGTTTTGCACGTCAGTTTACTTCCTTCCTATTATCCTCTGCTTTGCCATATTGTTGATCTCCAAGGATCAGTCTCAATCTTCCAAAGCTGTCCGAACTGTCTTAAGATGGTGTAAAACTCGGTGACATAATGCTCGTTTTGTGAATGATGATGATGATGAAAAAGAAGACTACCAGCATGTAACCTAGAAAGTCAGTGTAGTAAAAGTTATATTATGAACTTCTACACCACCAACGACCGAGACAGCTATTTTGCTTACAAAATATCATGAAAATAGAATGGAAAATGGTTAGTAGTAGTAGGTTCCATAAAATTTTCCACCAACGCAAAGGCACTTAAAAAGATCATCGTAATATACTACCCCCACATACCTATTTAGACATCTTATTGACTTGCATTGTATATAAGATTAGGGAATTATCGAAAATAATTTTCTCCCAAAGAATAATATTTTTTGTCTAAATTTTTACCATTTCCATAAGTGGCAGGTATATAAATTACAAGAAAATAAAAGAGCACACTACTGTTATACTACACCTTGAGCAGTACCGAAGGAGGAGTATAGCCCCATCATTTTGCAGGTGAAATCCCGATTGTGTAAATGTTAACTTTTTTGGCTGCTCCACTCTTCTCTTTGATGGGAGAAAAGGACAAAAGGTTTTTCCTTCCTCTTTCCTCTGATTCTCTCTCCATTTTCTCTTTCACATCTCAATTCGCTCTTCTCTTTATACCTTGGCTTTTTATTTGTTGGTGCCTGACAAGGTGTGAAATTACATTTCTTTCAACTGAGAATACATCTACTTCACGTTTACAAAAGTCTTTATAATAAAAAGAAAATGTTTTTTCAAGATGAATGCATACATATTTACATAAAGGCAAAAGTGACTGGCTGGTTGGCTGCTGCTACTTCTTCAAATTTTACTAGCAAGTTTTTGTTGACTCAAAAGAGGTAAAGAGAAGAAGATTTGTGGGATAATGGATATATCGCGGCATCGCCAGCTCTCAAAAGGCTTCATTCACCTGCCAGATTGTATTCCACTGAGTGACTTTCACTGATTGTGAATGTGTCCGTGGAAGAAAAAAATGCATATATAAAAAAGCTAAACGCTGATTCGTCTTCTACTTTCGTTTTAGCTTAACTGAAGAATTTTCTTTATATTTGAAACAATACCTACTTAAAAGACAGGATTACAGAATGGATCCCGTAGTATTGGGGCATTATGAGATTCCATATATTTCTTGACCATTGCTCTATACAGAAGCTATGAAACACTAAAATTCGAATATATAGTAATTAAATCAAAGTAAACACGGATATTAATCAGTGGTCATATTTTTCATAATATTATATTGCTATGTGCTGCTTTTGATGATGTGTGAGAGGCAAGAAAGGGTGAGAACGGGCAGCGAAGGAGGAAAACTGAGAATGCCTTCTAGCTGTACAACATTTACAACAACGACACAAATGTATCATACATAAAATATTATTTAGAGTGTGCAAACAAAATTTAAAATGCTGCTTTTGATCCTTTTCTTGATATGATCATCGTCATTTAACGGGGTAAAAACAAGTGATCATGTTATTTTGCTGCTTATTCATCCATTCAAGTATTATACAAGTGTCGATACAACTTGCAACTTTAGTACACACACGACATATAGCCACCAAAATTTTGGTTACCTTCTGTATTACCCATTTATGCACAAATAGGGGCATGAAACACTGAAAATGCGTGAGATGTATAAAGATCAAAGGAAAGATCGTCAACTATGTATGTACATAGTTTTAACTGCAGTGGATGAATACATGTAACTTTTCTTTCCTTTTTGTTTTTCCTTCTGATTATCACGTCAATGATGATGAGGAGTCGTATAACGTCGGCGTTGGACAGTGAAAGCAAAATTTTGAGCTGTGCGTCGGGTTGCACAGTGTGAGGTGGCTGATGTGTCGACGTCGATGATGATGTGTTTTTACATGATGCTTATATGCATTATTACAATCACTAGTACTGATGGTTTTTTGTAGGCTCTTGCTAGCAACGTGTGTGGTTAAATGTACCTACAGTACATACATAAACATGTGTATTTATATAGCTTGCCTGAAGGGGAAAGGGTAAAATTCTAATTTCCACTCTCGCACTCTCTGTATCTTTCTCCCTTTTCAGAAGGATTACTCATTTTGCCTTGCCGTAACGTTGTTGTCGGAGACTGACCGGCTCACCGCTTGTGATCATGTTCCATTATCTATGCTCATGTGATGATGATATTATATTTACCTTATTCCTGTTTAAAATTACTTTAGGCGCATAATAACATATTGTATCATCCTCCTCTCCGACGGTGACTCGTCATCATGATCATCATAACCTATGCATCATATCATCATGAACGCATGCATGCATGAATAGCAAGCAAAATGTGTAGCAGCAGAGTTTACTTTCTTGCGGCGAAAAGCAGCAATGAACTCCATTCTCTATTTCACGATGATGATACGGGATATCACCCTTTAACTTATTTTGTTTTTGATGAATGAATGGATGGATGAGTTTGTCTTGGTAAACTTGCGATCAGACCAGAGAGTATAGCTTAAAATTACAAATGAGTCTAATTATATCTCCGCCAAAATTAACGAGAAATCAGGAAAACATAATTAAAGTGGATATTTGGATACTAAAATGAGGGAAAATGCTCAAGAGTTCACCCAAAGAAATAAAATATACGCTTGTCTCACATGACCCCGTATTGATATTTGTGCTTCTGCTTAGGTGGGCTGGCAATACCAGCTTAATACATATATATCTCAAACTTGATTTTAAAGAATTTTTATCGTTGGTTGATTAAAATCAATTAATCATTTTATGTTAATTTTATAAAACAAAACAAAAGATTTTTCTTTCAAATGGAATGATTATAATTTTAATCGTTTCTCTCATTTTAATTATCCCCTTCTTCCCTAGATTTTTTTCTCCTCCTTTCCACACAATACTGCTATTATTATGCAGCAAAGCTGCAAGCAAATAATACGGTTTAATGTGCACTTACAATTTAAAGCTTTGATGAACCTGATTTGCATAAAATGTACACTTTTTGTTAAATTCAAGTTTACTTACAACAGCAACGACGACAAAAGGTAGAGGGAAAAGAGAAAAATGCAATGTTGACGATGATGTCGGTGGTGGTGGTGGTGGCGGCATGACGTGTGAGCCTTGAGCCTGAAAATAAAATGTGTGCCCCACAAAATCTTCATTTCACTGCAACATTTTTTTATGTGTGCACTCGCTTGTTTTGTAGCTGTTGCATAATCCCTTCTCATTGAAGAGCCGTGCTTTTTCTCAGAATAATGTCAGCAGCCGTATTCTAAAACAGCACGCGTTTGGAAATCCATCCCAGCCACATCACCCTCTGCGGAGATGCACCTACATTCAGAAAAAATACAGAGCAGGCTTTTATGCAAACACTGTTTATGTTGTTGGTTGACGTTTTCCATTTAAAAGGGCGCACACACTTTGTTCTCCTCCTTATATTCTTTTTATTTTTGTCATTCATGATTATTATTTTAATCATATGCAAAGTAAATAAATACACTCATTTTGAACATTTTCAAAAAGTTTTGCTAGCAAAGTAATTGTGAAAAAGCAGAAATTATAGCATTTACTTGTATACGGTTTTTCAACCTTACCCATCATTATCAATCGTATATGCATCATTACTACCATTACATCATAAATTTCCTAGTAGTAGCCAGTTGTCGTCATTTTGTACATTCCCACGTCCACCGCTGGTCATGTTGCTACAATTTTTATCTCCTCATCATAATATTTTAACCCTCTTTAGGTAGCAGCAGGTATTTTTAATGCAAATGACAGAAATTGAGAGAAAAGCAAAATAATAATAATAATATATTATATTTAATTTCATGGAAGGAAAGAAGTAGGAGAATGATGGCGTTGATGAAATGATGATGTTGAATGTGTTTCCGACTAAATATATCAAATCACGTTGGATCACAATCATCAGCATCACAATACTTGTGTAATATGCAGATGTAGAATCTCAGGGCTAGTGTAGTAGTCGATACCTATCTAAGAGCTATGCATAGGTAGACAACAAGGGTCTACATTCTACAGCCTGATATTATTAACAAGACAAACAAGAGGAGCCAAAGCCACGGTGTCATTCCTCACTACTGCACTATAATCTGTTTTTCCATTTTCGCTTTCTTTCTCGCATATAGTATGGAAATTACATATTATATACATAAATAGTGTGCACATCATAAAATTATGTATGTTGGCAGTTTTAGCATTTCTTACGAAATGAAGAATGCCCTTTTATATATTTAAATATAAAATTACTCTATTACCTATATAACGTATCATCGTTGTCTCTCCTGCCATTTCTATAATATTTCGTCCTACTCAGCTACTAGAACAGCGGCAGCGACGAACGAGGAGATAGATGAGATGATAATGCTTTGGAATTATTCCCATTTCACTGGGGAATACGAAATGAAGAAAAGGCATAGAAATATTATTATAATTATAATTACTCCGACTACAACTAGCACCACCACCACCACTACTGCTGTTGCTTCAGCTGCTCCTCTGTTAAAACTACAAATGCTGCTGCTGCGACTACAACTACCAACTTCTTTTTGCTCCGTGCATGACACCTTGACATGATGCTATGTTCCCTTGTCTGATTTCACGTTCAAAAACTTACGTCGTTCTCCTCCTCCTCCTCTGCTTGAGAATAGAGGAAAAGGCATGGAACGCAGCAACAACGGTTACACCAGCTTTTGTTCATTTGCATTTAAAATAGGCTGTGTCTCCTCCCGCTGTTTAAGCCATGGAAAGTCATTACTCTAATAATATAATCAGCTATGAACTAAAATATATGCACTTGCCATGACCATGCCATGTGTATTTTTTGATATAATAATGAAGGCTTTTTCATAGTTGGTTATTTAATATTACAGTTAAAAAGAAAAGACAACTTTTCATGTTTTCCAACATCCTTGAAATCCCAACAAAACAACTCATTTACCCGGAATAAGAAAATTATTAAAATTTGCGTCATGTTTTTGGAAGAATTAAAATAATTGGGTAAAATGCTATTTTACGTTGAGAAAATAACTACATAAAAACAAACTTGAAACTAGACATTAAATTATCACTCCATTTAGCAAGTTGTAAAAGTGTTTGAGCATTTACTTTTTTGGTCCATCCATTGTTCATGTTATTAGTACATAATATTATTATTATTAGAACTGGAAAATAAATGAAAACCGTTTTACCATGTTCGTGTATTTGTTTATTTAAAATAGTAGTACGCGACGACNAAAACCGTTTTACCATGTTCGTGTATTTGTTTACTTAAAATAGTAGTACGCGACGACTAAACACACACACGTTGCAACTTGCGTCGGCTTAATAAATGTGTGCGTGTGTCTATTATGCAATCTTTCCTCCGCGCTCGCTTGTTCCCTCTCTCTCTTCTATTTTTATTTACTCAACTTCATCATATTAACTTTTGTTTTTTCAACCTTTTCTGTATAAAAGCAGCAGGCACGCGGAGACACAAAAGCCGGCAAAACATGCACAAAAAAGAGAGAAGGAGTGAGAGAGAGAGAGATTCAGTCAGTCATGCAGCCAAGCTGAACCAGTAGTGCGTTTCACCACCACCACCGTCATCATCATTTTACTCACAACACTATTTTGTGTATTTTCCATTTACACCAAACCAAAGACATAATAAAAAGGTACAAAAAGGGTTGTTTCAATGAAGTCACCCATGCCATGCGACAAAATATATTTTGTATGTTGGTATAAGTCACATAAACAGTAGTTTTACAGCGGTGTGCACAATAATAAAAAATAAAGCATAGGTATATAACTAGACAAGCTTATTTGTCCCAATATCATCTCCTCATGTATTACGTGTTATATTTTTAGGGACGTATTTAAATAAAATCACACGATACGATGCATGAACTACCAACTACTCCTCAAATAGACAAAGAGCAACTGCTTACTACATACGCATACCATGATCTCCGCCTACTCTTCCCTCTTTGTCAGACCAAAATATGTATACACATGATGGTATTATGAATGTGCACTGTTCGTGTGCATTAATTATCTAAATTACAGCAGAAATAAATCACTAATTTTATGACGCTTCCTAGAAAAGCTTAGGTTAAAGTGGAGCAGAGAATTACAAAGCTTGTGTCCTCTTCTCCTCCTCCTTCTCCTTTATCGTTCTTCGTCTCGCTGCTGCCGCTTGCTGTCCTTTTGCTTATTATCGTTACTATACGTCGTATAAAATACGTATATTATATCTTTATGTAGTCTGTGCCTACATGTGTGTTGTTCACACTTTCGGAAAAGAGAATAGTGTGTGTGAAAGAGAGAGACAAGAACAGAAGTGGTTGTATAGTGGCTTAGTTGGTGGTGGTGGTGTGGTGGATAGGTAACGGTAAATGAAAACTACACAGTAGCAGACTGCAGGAGCAGCAGTAGTGAAAGCAGTTTTGCTGTTTTCTAAAACAGAAATATAAAGTGCTAGAGGGGCAAGTTTAAAGGCCGAGATTCAGCCAAGAAAAAAAGAAAAAAATGCAATCTGAAGTTTAATATAAGATGATGAGCAACATGGAATAGTTTTTTGTGTGCATTATTTTATGCATATATTTTATGTAATTTATATACATATATTAGCACAATACTACTTACTGTCTCCTCCCATTTTTACTAATTTACTTTTACCCAATTTTTTTTATCATCATAATTACTCCGACTACTCGGATGGTTTTTTATAGTATTGAGTCATTTTTGCAATGTACCCATTCTAAATACTTTTTTTCTACATTATTATCATATTCTATTGCCGTGTGAGTCTGACTTTACATTGATTTATGTGGCCAGATGGCTTTTTTTTAGAGAGAAGCTCAAATATTTACCAAATTAGCTTGGTGGTAGTGGAGTGCAAGTAAGAGCCTACAGCGTAATACCATTCTTCTTTTGATATCAGTGCAAGGCAAGTAGGAAGTTACACATATCCCTGCACAACAACTACACACATATACCAGACAAACACGTAAAAAAATTGCATAAATGTAAACGCATACATATTTTACGTGAGTATGTGACTATTTGTTTGTTAAGTTGTTGTTGTTTAGTCGAGAAAAAAAATTAAAAAAGAAATGATGCATTGTTTCATTCCATTTGAAAATGAGCAGTAATTTGCATTTTTCATTTAACTTTGTATTTGCCTTGCAATTATAATATGTGCACGTAATAAATAATAATAACTGTGTGTGAGTGAGTGTGTGGCAAAGAAAGCTGGAATGGTTTATTTATTACTGCTCTGACTGTTAAAACTATATAATATTTTTTTAAGAAGAAAAAAGTAATCCATCAAGTTTAGCTCAGCAGCTCCTTGCAGAGTTTATATTAATAATCATAATGAATGTATTTATTATTATTATTATGCTTATAGAGCCAATGCACATAATCGTGAAAAGGGTTAGCACTGTTGTATCTCAAGATATTGTTGTATATACTTTATAATTTATAATGTATCATATCAAGCAGAGAGGTGAGATTGGGGGTGGTGGTAGTATCATAAAACATTGGCTGCCAGCTCATAATCAGAATTGCCCAGTGGCTTCATAATTATCTCATACTAATTAAAGCCAGTCGTGCAACTTAAAATGGTTAATGATAAGTGAGTCCGCTGCGTTGCGGAGTCTCTCTTCTTCTCGCTGAAAAAAAGTTCATAACATCATCAACAACAAACTGCTTTATCCACAAGTAAAATATGTGTAGCATCGAATTGTTTATATGTATATTTGAAACAGTTGATGTTACTCTCTTTCATGGCTTTATAATGATATGAAAAATCTAAAAAAGGCCAGGCCAAACCACATTTGTCTTGTATGCAGCTACCCACTACACACACAATTATGTATGTAGATGGTAGAGAGGGAGGCATAATATTACGTTACCTTGTACGTTATCAACTTAATAAATTAAATGATAGGCTCGCCTCGCCTGTAGCGTACTAGCTTCCGCTACTAGTAGAAATGAAATCTCTGTATTTTTTGTTCTCTACTTACTACAACTTCTGCTTCTGCGGCGGCGATACCGTCCGCCGAAACTGACAAAAATTATATGTGCTCCATATTTTTCCTACAATGTGGCAGAATAAATTTATTCCAAATGAGACGTAAAAAATTTATAAATAGTTTACAGGAAAACGCGGATATACATACTTTTCTGCCATATTTACAGTTTGCGTTCGCAATTAACTCCACGTTCATTACATATCATTTAGTTTTTTTAATTCATCAGAAATTAATGGCATGGTTCGTCATATTTCATCATAAGTTATGTGCTCCATATTTTTCCTACAATGTAGCAGAATAAATTTATTCCAAATGAGACGTAAAAATATATAAATAGTTTACAGGAAAACGCGGATATACTTTTCTGCCATATTTACAGTTTACGTTCGCAATTAACTCCACGTTCATTACATATCATTTAGTTTTTTTAATTCATCAGAAATTAATGGCATGGTTCGTCATATTTCATCATAAGTAATTTTGACCTTTCTTCGTATTCATTAGCGAGGGAGAATGAAGTATGAAATGGATGATAAAAATTGTAATGTCTTCGCTTTGCTATTTTCAGCGTACCACCAAGCCAGGTGTTCTCTCTCTCGTCAACTTTTCTTCTATACGCAGCAATTACGAGAATTACCGTTAATATTATAATGAATGACATTATAATAAATGATAATGAATATGGCTAATGGCATTCCATTTTGTGTACAACTCTTAACTACCTATACACATGTACCTATAATCTCTTACATTTGCAATGTCATTTTTTATCATAAATAAATATCTATCTACCTGTCATTTCAAACCTGCCAATGATTTTCATGCCTACCAATGACAAGTCCAAGAAAGAAACAAAATTCCCGTGTATTTTTCACTTGAAAAAATAGTACTTGTAAAAACAACGCAATATAATATATAAATTATTATAAGCTAAAACCTACACATAAATATTATTATTATATTAGTATGAATGTTTTGCTGGAATCAGCTAGTTGCATCACAGTGGAAGTACTAGTCAGTGGAGGAGGAATAATGATAATAATAATACATCAAACCGAAGAACACACAGTATTGCTATATCAGACCATCTTATCGCTCGTAAAACGAGGACTTCTCCTTCGTCTACCTATGTATTTATATAATGG
>JAANSP010002025.1:0-13722 GCA_036850745.1 Homidia socia | reverse complement strand
TTCCTTTATTTGCTACATACTTGTTAGCTGCTAGCTTCATGCGTACCCATTTCCTACCCATCTACGGTAGTAAAGTCTAAAAAACTCAAGGAAACAATGCAATGAGAAGCGGAAGAAGACTGTTCCCCTGTTCTCCCTCAACTAGTTAGCAATGTCCTTTGCCACGGAGTTCGAGCAAAGTATACCAGTTTACACTTCTCAAAAAAGTTTTGCATCGCGTCACAACTACAGCGTACATGCAAGCAAAAAGTTGCCAGTTGCCATTATCTTGACACTGATTGTATGAATAATGAGCAGAGAGATATAATTCTTGATCCCATCTCTGTGAATACAGTTTTGTCTTTTGCTAACAATGCGTTCCTATGTTATCTTCCAGCATTGAACTATAGACCTTTTCAGTAGATATCTATACAAATGAATGGGAATAGGGTTCTGTAAATTTGGGTGCATAAAGAATTCATCAGCACATCTGCACCTCACCTTACCATTTGCATAAATGTAAGGTAAGCAAATTAAAAAGGGCTTTTGGAGTTGGTGTTCAATGCAAGTGGAAATTTGCTTGTATCGTATCTACGTCAGGGCGAGTGAGTACCTATACAATTTCCACTTGTGAACATTGATACTTGCAAAAAGCTTGAATTGATGCTTATCGTATCTACGTCAGGGCGAGTGAGTACCTATACAATTTCCACTTGTGAAGATTGATACTTGCAAAAAGCTTGAATTGATGCTTGTCTCATTCAGTCAATGTCCGTCATAGTCAATTTTAACATTATTAATATTGCTGATTATTGTCTTATGCATGCCGTTTAAAAATGCTTTTTTATACTCCATAACCTTTGCTTGCACTACATTTGCATTCACATTCCACTCAATACTAAAAAATGCCATTTTAAAAAGTTGACAAAACTATTGTTTCGTTCTTCCATGTCGATACATTGTTCCACGTTCAATATTTATTGCACTCTAGAATACATCTGTTCAAAAGAGTGAAAACCTGTATCGTGATAGCAAAGACCCTCTTGATTGCACAGCACAAGCAATATGTGAATTGTGAATCGGTCCCTTTTGTGCACGCTGAAAAATTTATGCATGCCGTTTAAAAATACTTTTTTATACTCCATAACCTTTGCTTGCACTACATTTGCATTCACATTCCACTCAATACTAAAAAACGCCATCTTAAAAAGTTGACAAAACTATTGTTTCGTTCTTCCATGTCGATGCATTGTTCCACGTTCAATATTTATTGCAGTCTAGAATACATCTGTTCAAAAGAGTGAAAACCTGTATCGTGATAGCAAAGACCCTCGTGATTGCACAGCACAGCAATGTGTGAATCGGTCCCTTTTGTGCACGCTGAAAAAATACATGTACAATTTAGCATGTAGCGATTCAATTGAAGATTCAAGGCCAGCACAACCAAAAAGCAATGTCAAAGTCTACTCGAAATTATAAAACAATTTAGCTATGCACCAATTGTGTGTATATAAATGCATGTTCATTTTACGTTACATGCGCTAACTACAAGCGCACACGTGTACAGTGTTCAACAGTCTCGTCTGCACCTGCTTGAACCTGCAATGATGCTTAAAAGTTTATCAAAAGTTTTTATTTTAACAATGTATATACATGTACAATTTAGCATGTAGCGATTCAATTGAAGATTCAAGGCCAACACAACCAAAAAGCAATGTCAAAGTCTACTCGAAATTATAAAACAATTTAGCTATGCACCAGTTGTGTGTATATAAGTGCATGTTCATTTTACGTTACATGCGCTAACTACAAGCACACACGTGTACAGTGTTCAACGGTCTCGTCTGCACCTGCTTGAACCTGCAATGATGCTTAAAAGTTTATCAAAAGTTTTTATTTTAACAATGTAGTGACCACTTAATGTTTGTTAACAGTTTGCAACTCACAAACAGCATACGCCTCGTATAGAAACAGACGTTTGACCACAAGATAATTTGCATGCAGGGCACAAATTCGGCATTAGAAGCCTCGTATGAGTGTTGTTAAAAAGGCAAACATCGGAACAATATAAAAAATGAAATCATATTTCCTTTTGAATCAATATGCAATTGACAGTATTATTGCTACAAGGCCACTTTAGATTTTAATGATTTGTTATTTTTGTTAGGTATTGTTAATGTTTATTGTATTCAATGTCATGATAAAAAGGGTAATTAAAATGTTACGTATACGCACTTGCTCTTAAAACATGAAATGCTTGAAACTAGCTTGTTATCAATTTATTTCTAAATACTTTAAATGGTTTAGCACTCCCTACAACTAGATTACCTTTGCGTGGGAAAAAAAACTCTATTCTCAAACAGAGTTCAAAGTCAAAAGTATAAGATGCGCACATTTTTTTCTAATACTTGCAATGGATAAAGTTCAAGTTCAGGTTTTTTGTTTCTTGTACATCGTTTCATTGTTGTAATCTTGACAGTACGAGAGAGTTTAAAAAATAAAAATAATTGCATGTTCCCCAACCAATGATGCAAGGAATAAGGATAAGTAGATAATAAGACCGACTCTCAATTTTAATTTCATGAAAAATTGCAAAAGTATTTTTTTTCAGTTTTTAATGAGATTCTCTCAACTTTGTTTAATTTCTGCAAGCACGCAAGGCTCTGCAGTCAGCGATCAAAACAATTTTGCTGGAAATATGATTTGAGTGCATATCATACAATATGATGAATGAGCTAATGAACAAAATATAACTATTTTTCTAATGCGTAATTATATAATATTACAACTTCAAATCAGTCATGGACATAAATAATAATATGCCTCCTGTTTATTGTTAAAACTCTTGCGTGGTTACATTTATAGAAGTGAAAAACTTACCACCTGGAGAACGCTGAATGAAATTTTTTCTTTCAGTTTTTAATGAGATTCTCTCAACTTTGTTTAATTTCTGCAAGCACGCAAGGCTCTGCAGTCAGCGATCAAAACAATTTTGCTGGAAATATAATTTGAGCGCATACCATACAATATGATGAATGAGATAATGAACAATATAGAGCCTTTTTTCTAATGTGTAGTTATATAATATTGCAACTTCAAATCAGTCATGGACATAATTAATAATATGCCTCCTCCTGTTTATTGTTAAAACTCTTGCGTGGTTACATTTATAAAAGTGAATAACTTACCACCTGGAGAACGCTGAATGAAATCACTTTTGGGAAAACTTTGATTAGGTTAATGTTCTCTCAAACTTCCAATTGAAAATAAATACTCTGTGTTATTGTTAAAGCACATCATAAAAAGAACATGTATGAAAAATCCATTAGCCAAGAAATACATTTACAGTAATTTAGACAGTCAGTAAAAACAATTTTTTGTTATTAGTTTGCGTAACCTTCCAAACAATTTGCTCTATAAATTAATCACGTAAAGTTGTTACAAAAAACAGGACTCAACTTCAAATCAGTCATGGACATAAATAATAATATGCCTCCTGTTTATTGTTAAAACTCTTGCGTGGTTACATTTATAGAAGTGAAAAACTTACCACCTGGAGAACGCTGAATGAAATTGGTTTTTTGGGAAAACTTTGATTAGGTTAATGTTTTCTCAAACATTCTAATAATTGAAAATAAATACTCTGTGTTATCGTTAAAGCACAGCATAAAAAGGACATATATGAAAAATCCATTAGCCAAGAAATACATTTACAGTAATTTAGACAGTCAATAAAAACAATTTTTTGTTATTAGTTTGCGTAACCTTCCAAGCAATTTGTTCTATAAATTAATCACGTAAAGTTGTTACGAAGAAAAAACAGGACATCCTTGCACAAAACTTGGTATGCATTGTGTAACAATGCAATGTCCTAAGAAAGCCTTTCTTGAATTAATCAACACTTAAATTTCGTTTTTCACAGGAAACAAACAAGTTTACACCAACAAGTTCCACGGACAACTACTGACTACTACTTTAATTTCTGACCATGTCTTTACGTTGTGAGGCTTCTTTTTTGCCATAGCTTTCAGCTATTTCGGAAATTGCAAAGTTGACAAACAGGAAACTGAGTATTCCTCCTCCTCCTCCCTCCAATACACTTACTTATTTCTCAATAATAATAACACATGCACATACTAGCGTATGTACTCAGCGTGATGCTCCTTTTTCGTCGTTTCTGCACTGAAGAGCAGAGCAAAACTGGAAATTTAAGCCAGTAAAAGCTGTTTGTTTTGGTGAAGCATGTAGTGCGATGTTGGTTTCGTACAGGGAAAGTGGAGCTTGTCGTGGTGAAAATAACAGCGAGAAAGGTTCTCTGACCGAGCAAGCAAATATTAGGTAGTTCTCTATCCCTTTTAGTAGCGCTGGAAAACAACCAAGAGTCTTTCATTTCATTTTCATCATGCACACACATAGCGAGAAAGGTTCTCTGACCGAGCAAGCAAATATTAGGCAGCTATCTAGCCCTTTTAGTAGCGCTGGAAAACAACCAAGAGTCTTTCATTTCATTTTCATCATGCACACACACAGCCTCAGTCATATGGAGACTATTGATTTTTCTCTGTTTTGCCAAGCATATAGTCCCGAGAAAAGGAAAAGTTGTATAACCTTTATGCAATGCAAGCATAAAAAGAAAATGCCTTATATCGAACAACAGCAGTGCAAAAAGAAATTTTATGATATTGACTGCATGATTGTTCTTTCCTTTCTCCTGTCAAGCTATTCGAAGCTTTTTTACCTTGTTAATATTATTGAAATATAAAAACATGTCATATATGCCAGCAATTTTTTGCTCATCAAAATATAGAATTCCATACTTTTCTCTCTTCTTGTGCCAGCCATAAAATTATATTGTGAAAGGTGTCGTGGGTCCTGTAACAAAAGTCGAGCCCATTATTCTAAAAGTGTAGATAAGTACACCCTTACACAAAGCTTATACTCACGAACAGGCATTTTATTCCGACATTATCACTATTATCATCATGCATTCCAAATTCCTGGAATTCCTACTTTCCATTAGTACTGCTGCTGCTGCTGCTGTTACTACAATTTAATGCATTTGGTTATTAGGTGTTCCAGCAAAGTAATAATAATGCATCGATTATTTCCACATATTGGCTCACTCCTTGCGTGCTCAGTTCAGTTCAGTTCATCAGAAGAGCTGGAGAGTGGAAAAGGAAGGAACTAAAATTAAACTACTTGGAACTGAATTATAAATGAATACAGAGTAAAATTAGAATTGGAAATGTAACCTGAATAAAGTCGTTTGTTTTTTGGCAGGGTATCGAGTTTTCATATTTATCCTCTGGTCTACTCCAGAGTTGTACATATGTAATTTGCTGATAATCAGCAGCACTCTAGCACCGCATTAAAACCGGAAATGATAAAATTAGTCGACTGATTACACTCATGTTCCACTTTTGAGCTGATGGGTAGGTTTTTCCTTATTGAACCCGTGTGGTACACGTTTATATATGTATGTACAAATATTCATAAAAATCGTAGAACATTTACACATCTTTTATATAGAGAGAATAATATAAATGTACAGCTAATTGGTCGTTTAGTTTCAGCCGATTAATCAAAAAAGTTATCAAAAAGTTTACAAGAAAATCTTGAATTCCTAGTTGTTGTTAGAACCATAAACCATGTATTCGAGTTATAGTTTGATGTCAAGAGGTTGCGGATTGCGGTAAGTAACTCTTGAAAATATCCTACTGGAGCAACCACAAAAGCAAAGTAAACCAAGTGGCAATCGTTTTGAGAAAACAGGACGATAGGGTACAATTATTTTGATTGATTAAAATAATTTAAATTAAGTTAATTATTAATTTTAATAAAATTATATTGGTGAGCCTTTTTTGTTTACGTCTGCTCAGCTGACATTCTGATATGTTCTAATATCAGAATGATTAATAATTGCAAGAAACAGAATGAAAGTATGTAAAAAATGCATTCTTTTACCAAAATGCGATGGTTTTACGGAAACTCATGTGAGCTTTGTTCTTGTTCTTGTTGGTATCTAAAATTCATATGAATGCTACCTTAAAAGCGTTTAGGTATTTATACATGCATTTTATGATGATGATCACCACTCATGCTACTCGTAATTCTTAAGCTAAAGTTAGTGCTATAATAAACCAATCATTGCTTCTTTAAATGCCGACCAAGTAAAAAAAACAAAAAAACTGAACAGAGCTGACCAAAAAAATACAAAAGTATTGACAAATAAAATGGTTAGAATAGAGAATGTCCAATGTTCATGGATAAATCAAAATTAAATAACACTAAAGTATTCGATTTTACAGAAATTATACTTTCCAGTTTTCACCCCGTGTCTTGAGGAAGTATTATCCTTTGTTTGTTCAGAGTGTTGTTTTTGATTGAATAACCTACTATTACATTTTTTAGAAAAAATATGAATCAAAATATTTATTATGACTCTCGAATTTGTGTCGCAATTGTTTCGTGCACGCGAATCCGTTATTACAACAACTCTAATCCAGCTTTATTATACCAACTATGATGAATGCACGTGAAAATAATATTTTCCCGTTGTTTTGCTGTTAAACGCTTCTACTCAATCCAAAGTGATAATTAAAACATTTATAACCGTTTACATTTTCTCCCTTGTCATGGATTAAAACTAATTGAGTTCAACGTCTGAAACCGGCAAGTTTGTAGATTTTATGAAAGAAAAGTTGATGAATTTTTTATGGAAAAATAAGTTACATACTATGAAAGTTGCATAAAGTAAAAATCAAGATTATTGCGTAGATTATTCTTGTTCTTGACATGGAATGTATATACATTTAAAAATTATATATCACAGTAGAGCGAATTGTTAGACATTATTATAAAAACCATTAATTGGTGCAGTTTTTACAAGTTTGCGGAAAAACATGAAGTAAAAAATAAAAATGAGCATTCACAATTTACTCTATATTAAGCGAGTCCAAAAGCTTCATCTGCTCCCGGAACGGTTCATCAATAAAGCCTGGTGAATTTGGTTCAATTTTCATGTACTGTAAACTGTCGTTTTGAGGCGATTGAGGAGTCCATTTATGGCCTTGGAAAGTTAACGCGTTTCTTGAAAAAAAATTGAAAAATTCACACGTTCTTAAATGTCTACTACTTTACCTCATCGTTACAAATAAAAGTACTTATACGATGGTGATAAAAAAGTAATGAACGATGCTTACGGGTCATATGCAAACTGAACCCATGATTTAATGAGATCTTTAGAGATTTCATAATCACTTGAGCCGACCGGTGCTCCAGGTACGAAAGGAAAGCTAAACTGCAACAGCATTTCTTCTCCATGTGAAGTACCTGAATTATAATAAATCCACGCAAAGTACAAATTAATAAAGCTTTAACTTTGAGAGATTACATGCATCGTTGTAATCCATAATTAAGTATGTCGACTTGATTTATACAGAGTTACTTATTTTTCCATGTGAAGTACCTGAATTATAATAAATCCACGCAAAGTACAAATTAGTATACTTGGAGAGATTACATGCATCGTTGTAATCCGCAATTAAGCATGTCGACTTGATTTATACAGAGTTACTTATTTTCTCCATCTTATCCCTGTTGGGTTTTTAAAATAAAATTGTGCATAAAATCAAATAAGTTCAAATAAGTTTACCTCTTCTATGAATTTCCCATCCAAACAGTTTATGTATCCAATGCTTAGCAATTTCATATCCAGTTTCAATCAGTGGAATCCCATTACTTCCTCGAAGAGAGTGCATAAGCTTTAAAAAGCCAAATTCCGTCGGGTAATTGTAATAATAGAGGTATACAGGTGCATGCTTCTTGTGGTACTGAATTGAACGATGAGCTGAGTGAAAAAAGTATCTGGAAGCGTGTATTTCTGCTAGTCCGTAAAAGCTCTCCTTTGGGTCCAATTTTGTGCTGTTGCCAAAAAAATATTTCCACAACTGCTGTGGTGCATCCGCCGTTATATTTGGAGAGTAGTTGAGAAATAGAATGCGCTTGAGAAAGTGATTCAAGTCTTGATTCGCCCAGTCAACTACAGTCGAGTTTTCAAGAATTTCTAAAAAAAGGTAATACATAATAATAAAAGAGAATTTTTATAAACAGCACAAACAGGCCTCTTATTGAAATCCCAAACATGATAGTTTTATTTACCTGTTGAAAATGGCAAACCTTCCTCACTGTCAACGCCTGTAAGGAATGGTACATGTGCGAAATTGCCTTCTCTTAGCATTTTTATAGGTTCCTCAGGTAAAAATGTATTTTCATCATTCACTGCCTCAACAGATGGTGCATATTTCCCCAATGCTGGTCGTGGAGGAACCTATGCAGTTTGGATTATATGATTTTCGTAATCATCATAGCAAACCAAATTGGTCTTTTTATTCAGTTAGTTGATCTTGAATGGCATTATTATTATTAGCTTACCGTCATTTCAATATGTGTTCTAACAATTTCACGCACGTCTACTTCCTTAAGACATTTCACCATATTTTCGCTGGAATCAACAGGACAATTTAATCGCTGCGATAAGCTCTTGGCTTGCTCCTTTGGGAATCTACTGTAGAGCCATGTGTTAAGGACACAGCCGCTTTGAGCAATCGCTCTATGAAAAAGACCTGTGAACCAAGAACATTTTTATTGATTAAAGCAGTAGGATAAGGATGAATAAACTCTTTATGAAAGTCGGACCTCTTGCTAATGGTGACAACATTAAGTAATGTACAGCTCCTCCTGCAGAGAATAAAATATAAATACATTAAATATTTTACAAATATGACTAACGAAGAACTTGATAAGGAAGATAATGTTCACCTCCAGCACTCTCTCCAAAAATTGTCACAGAATTTGGATCGCCAGAAAAATTTGCAATGTTTTCTCTTAACCCATCGCAAGGCTTGGACAAGATCGTGCATTCCTTGATTGCCTCTTATTAGTTTATCTCCAGTGTTTAAAAATCCAAGTGCTCCAAGCCTATAATTTACAGTGACAAGTATCACCTCCTCATCAAGGAAGTAGGTGGGCCTAAAGAAAACAGACACTCTTTATTTTTCATCATCTTCAAATCATTTTCATTTTGCTGATAAAACAATTTTGCTTGCCTGTAAATGTCTGAATTACCACTTTGAAATCCTCCCCCGTGAATCCAGAAAAGAACAGGTAGCTTTCTTCCTTCGTCCATGGCTTTCTGTGTAGTTATAAATTGGTTATATTTTTTCGATTAAAAAAATTAAATATAAAGATTTTTTACCATTTAAAAACCTTACGCGAGGAATAAAAATATTTTTATAGAGGCAGTCTTCCCGTCCCCCCATAAACGTCGTAATAACATCAATTTGGTAGCACTGAGATCCAAAACTAGTTGCTGAACGAATACCTTGGTAGATGGAAGTGAAATTTTTATGAATTAGTTTATTAAACCTCCAAAAAAAATTCTTTAAATCGACCGATAATTTAATGGTATAATTTCTCTACTTACCTTCCCAATTTTTTGGAGGTTTTGGAGGCTAGTTTTAAAACAAGAAAATTTATTTATGCACATTTGAAACTAACAAAGCAACCAAAAGAAAAGAGAATTATTGTGTAAAAATCACCTCAAATCTTAAGGGTCCAACTGGTGGTTCTGCATAAGGGATGCCAAGAAATTCATAGTACTCTAACTAGTTGCTGAACGAATACCTTGGTAGATGGAAGTGAAATTTTTATGAATTAGTTTATTAAACCTCCAAAAAAAATTCTTTAAATCGACCGATAATTTGATACTATAATTTCTCCTTACTTACCTTCCCAATTTTTTGGAGGCCTTGGAGGCTATTTTTAAAGCGAGAAAATTTATTTATTCACATTTGAAACAAAAAAAACAAAAAAGAGAATTATTGTGTACAAATCACCTCAAATCTTAAGGGTCCAACTGGTGGCTCTGCATAAGGGATGCCAAGAAATTCATAGTACTCGTTTCCAGTCCTCGAGTAAGCAATGGATCCAATTAACTTTCCGTTTGCAGTTTCAACTATTGGGCTGCTTGGACTTTTGATAAACACTACGTATGAAACGTAAGCCAAAACTACCACAAAAATAGCTGTCAATTCCCGTTTTCTCCTTCTGTAAAAGAAACTTTTTTCTTCTACTCGCTCGGGAGTAAATGCTGTTTCGTCCCTCATTTTTATTTTTGCTATGCAAATACTTTAAAACAAAGGCGTATTGGAATCGAATTACAATTCAACACAACCAGTATTTATTCTAGTTATGACACAACGACAAATTGTACAGGCAGATTTGGATCAGTTTTCAGTGAGAATTTGTCAATTGCGTCGTCTCTTTTTCATGCTTGAGTGAACCTAATTTAACCTTCCCCTTGTGCAGCTTATCTTTTTGTTAAAATAATTGGAAACTAAAAAACGTGTGACACGGTGACAGTAACTTTTAAAACTGAACTAAAATTGCTGACATGAGTCTCAATAAAGATTCAAGCTGCCCATAAATTGTAAGCTTGAATGTGATTTATGTCCAAGTTGCAAAAGTGCTGCTTTGTGTATGCTCTGGATTTTGCAGAGAGCTAGGTCACAATTAATTCAACTTGACGGGCTATCTCAAGCCACATGTATGTAGTTCAAATATTGTTTGTGACACTCAACGTCTGTGTCTGCACTGTTTTGATTTTATCTCTCTCCTTCGCTCGTCATGTCGAATTTCGTCATGTAGGATGAAAATAAAAACATTAAAGTGAGTCGTAATGAAAAGGAGGATGGGCAATAGAGATAATGACAAGTAGTTAAAATGTAAGCACTTATTATTATAAATGACATATTATGATATATCACAATAATCTCAAATATAGATACATACTACTTGTTTCAACACTACACAGATAAATACTTGACTGTGTTTATATGCAATTCCAGTTGTCGACCCTCTAGACTATATCGGGTAGCAATTTTTAGTTCAGACCAGAAAGTTATCTGATATCGTCACAGCACGAGTACGTAAATAAAAAATAGTTTGATGGGCTGTGACAACAAGAAAGACACTACTTGTTCGTGTATTTTTCTTTCTCCAAATCGATAATCCTTGCAACTGTGATTTTTATTACTTTTGTCCTGTTTTTTTCTTATGAATGGAACGTATTTATTTACAATTACGTATTGAATTGATACGGTATTACATTTTATGGCTTTTTATAGTGTGGTGGAGGCTAACAGGAGTACGTATTGAGTATGGAAAATGTTTTTTGTCAACTTTTGTTTTGTTTCTTGAAGCTAATAACTTAACCACCTGCTGTTGCTGCCTTATTATATTGATTGGCTGTAATTTTAATTGCTAGACCTGTTGCAGCTCAAGAGAAAAGAGGTCATACTTGTCCCTGGTTTTTTAATGCAAATACAATAAATTAATAAATGCTTGATATTTAGCTTAGATAACTTGTCACCTCCAAAAAAGTCAATAATATTGACTTTGTCCAAATACATTTTCATGCTTGACAAAAAATAATACCTAATGTTTTATATATTTGTCCTTTTATAGAATTAGGAACGAGCTGTTAGTGAAATTGGGAGTAAACAACTACCTTTATTATTAATCCAGAGAGATGGACTTTGATCGCACGAAAAGTACAGAATCAATAAGAGTCAAAGGTTATTTGCTCTCAATTAAAGTTTGGACTCTTTCATTTTTTTAACATTGACTATGAATGCTGATGATGAGGATATATGAAAAAGCAAACAAATAATTTTGCCAAAACTGCGCTGCAAATACTACTATCATTACTTTAAAGCATGCAGATAATATGCAAGAAAATGAGAAAAGAAGGAGATAAACACGTTTTTTATCGTTGCCAATTTTTATCTTTATTTTTTACAAACAACAAAAGTTGACAGTGAATTTCGAAACTCAATAATAAATTTGCCAATTAGATTTAAATGCTCATGTACTGGAAATTTAAACATTATTTTTTGTCGCCAATTTTCTTTTTCCACTAATAATGATTTAATTTACGTTCTTTGTCAGCTTAAAAGTGATTATCGTTCAAGTAAATACTAGCATTCGTCGATATCGTATTTTTTACATTTATTTATAAATTAACATTTGGTTCCTAGTCACTAATCAACATACAAATTGGTATACAATATAATTACGAGAACCGGGATTAACAGAGTCGTACAATTTAATTTAGATATGAATTTACATTAAAATTTATTCAAAAACCATAAAAAGCTTCAACTGGAACAAATTATTGCGAATAGCTTGAAAAGTTTTTTTTAAGTTTTAGGATTACAGGTATTTCTAAAAACATTGCAGGTATTGATAATTCAGATAAAAGTGATATGAAAATTGGATTTCTAAAAAAACAATAGTAGTAGCACTTACTTAAATTAACTCCATTTAGTAGATTATTATGAATGCAAGTAAGTCTTACAGGTCTCCTTGTACCATCATTTTGAAATTTGAGTTAATGATAAAACTTGACAATTACAAATTACGTGTTATTATTATTTATAAGTATTTTTGCTTTCCTTGTTCTAGGATTAAAAATAAAATAAACTGATTTGAGTTCAATTAACAAACTACCTAGAATCGCCAACAATAGAATCGTTGAAATTACAATTACTTTTTTACTAGCAACAACGACGAGAAATATGGCTTGTTTTTGACGGTTACACAACATTAACATAACACATTGTACGAAATTCCATTATTAACAATTACTCACACAACAATAAACTGTAAACTTTAAACTAGTCTCAAGTATTTAAATTATAGTTACAAATAGTTTAATTTAATATTATCTGAGATATGTGCGTATAATATGACAATAATTTACAAAGTACTAAAAATTACGACGACGACTCTTTGGTTCAAGAAAGATTATACTCTAATATATTGATAAGTAGGTTAAAGTATAGGTTTTAAATATCTAAACGAATACATGGAAATTTTCTAAACTCAAATTAAATTTGAAAGGTTTAAAATTTTAAAACTGACTGGGTACAAAAGGTTAAATTTAGAATTTAGAGTCAAAGCATAATAAAATTATCACATTTTTTGGATGTATTTTTCAATTTTTAATACATTATTTTATATATTTCGTATTTTGTATGAAAAGCAAGTAATTTTTAGTTTAATAAAAATATCATTTCTACCAAGGTGTAAGGTAAACATTTGGCTCTTCCCTTCTCGTTACTTTATAGTTCATTTAAACTATGTTTTCGTAATTTATAATGTATTGGCGATTCGTTCGTAAATTGAGTCTGACGAAGGAAGAATTATTAATATTTTTTTACCAAACTTTAACATCAAATTGTAATTGACTGATGCACACGTTCCTATCATTCGGAATTTAAAATAAAAAGTCATTTTAAAAACATTATTTTAATTACAAACAAATTTTTCAGAAAATTATTTTCAAATAATTTACTAAAGTAAAACTCTACTTTTATTTAAGTGTCCACTCACTTCAAAAATTTCTCAGTCGCACCGATCTTCTTCTTGCTATTTATATGTACAATAGTGTAGGAATCGCCAAAATTTTCAAGATAAATATTATTAAATCTCTGTATTCTTCTAATAATATCAATATAACCTTAGATTTAATTCAGTCAGTATTTAAGCCGACGACGCTCATACCCTTATCCCTTTCTTAATTCCCTCAAGTCATAAATCCAGTGGATTTGAATATGCATCAAGGTATACACACACACATTGCACGGTACTATTTAGAGTTAATCTTCTTTCATTATAATT
>JAANSP010002024.1:0-13725 GCA_036850745.1 Homidia socia | reverse complement strand
ATTTACGGAGGTGGACAAATTTGTCCCGATTTTAACACGTGATTAAGCATTAACTCGGACAAACTGTCAAAAATAGCTTGAAATAATTATAGATTAGTATTATAAAAAATATGAGTTCTCAAATGATAACAGTTTTTTCGGCGGATTGGGAATATTTATAGAACAAGGCTATATTATTTTGAAGCTACTTTGCCTTTTCACACAAGAGCAGTTTTTTGTTGTTGTTATTATTTTGCTCACTTGTGCGTGGATTGCAATCAAATATTTCCAGCTAAACTTCATATCCGAGTAGTACTACCGGAAGATTATTTATTTTTATCTTTTCCCTTTTGTTGTTGCTGTTTTTTTAAATAAAAGAAGGTATAAAAACGGATGATGAGAAGGAAAAAAAGGAAATTTGCTTAGGAAAGTAGTCATCTGAAAAGTGTTTAGGTTGGTAGCAGGTTATATTGTAGCAGTAGCTGTTGTTGTAGTTTCACTATAGTAATTTGTTGTTGATTCTTTTCTTTTTATAGATATTTTTTTTCTTTGAAGGGAAGACAAAAGAAAAGAAAAAAGGAAGATTCATAGCAGCTAATATTCAACTTTGCCTACTTATAGCCACCTTGTACGATGAATTCAGTAACAGCAGCAGCATTGAAATTCTCTTTATTGTCAAGTGCCAATGCTGTATTTTGAGTTGACTTGACACTGTTTTTTTCTCGAGTGTGCTCACGAGCCAACTCAAGAAGCTCAAGTTTTACAACCCAATTCATTTTCTTTGTTTATTTCATGAGAAGAAGGTGAGAATGAGACACAGGTTTCGGCACCTCGTTTCCACCCAGAATTTATGTTATTTTTTTACTGTTTCCCATGTATTTGATGTGTTTCTCCGTATTTTTATTGGGATCGTAAATATGGCAAAAAGAAACAAAACCAAAAAGGGAATGAATTGACTGTAAATACATATATATATTTTCTTGTTGTTTTTTATTTAGATTTAGGATCACTGACAGAGTGTTTGTGTGTAAAAGTTAAGATATATTCAAAACAGCGTTTGAAGAGAGAATATTAGGCGTTTGTGTTTCTCTAGAAAAAAATGTACTTGTGTTGCTGTTGCCGCTGTTGTTTGTTGCATGCATGAGGGCATTCACACAATGAAAAGTGAAATGGCATGTGTGGTTTACTACCGCATTCCTCCATGAGAGAGCAAAAAAGCCTAGTTTAAGCCATTTTTCAAATAAAAAAATTCTCTTTTGTTTTCTTTTCGTTTTCTTTGATGCTACATGCAGATAAATAGGTACCTATGTATGTCTATGAAAATACACGCATATGTAAACTAAATATAAATGTATTACAGGGAAAAAATTAAATCGAAAAGTAACATTTTTATAGCGAGCAACACCACATCTTCTTATGCACGTGTGAGTGTAGACTGTACATAAATACGTATGCGTTTGGGCTGAATTTACATTCCTGGAGAAAAAAGGGTATAATATTGCATGCAATAAACATCGTTTTTTCTTTTTTTCCTTCTGCTCTCAATTTTATTCCTTTTACTGGCGTCTTTCGTCTGCGTTACACACTTGCTTTAGCTCTTTCCAAAAAACATCAAAAGGAGAAGTAGAAAACGCTATATATTAGGCTTGTTAATAGGTAAAAATGGTGCCGCCATTGCTGCTGGTATGTAAGTACTGCATATAACAGTGTGCCATTAAGTAGATGAGTTTTGTTGTAGGTAGATGCAAAAGTATTTTTGGAACAAGAATTTTTCAATTTACAGCCTTCAGCATTTCAATGCTCACTTGTACAGAGGAAATGTGTGGGTGAGTAGGTTCAAGTAAATGAAAATGCTTATCACTTGCCAAACCCTATTATCAGTGCACCAATTTATTATTATTAGTTTTTACGCGTTGACTAAAAAGTTTCACTTTTGTGCTACAATTTATACAGCTTGCATAATATGATGGTGATGACGACGATGATGATGATATTGCAGAAGCAGCAGAAGCAGTAGTAGAACGACAAGTGTGACGACAACAGCAATAAAATGCAACAAAAGGGAAAAGGGATGCATGCACGCTATAAATTTAAGTTACTTGTGACAGTCATTGTCAGACAGACGGAGAGAGAGAGGAAGAAAAAGGAAATAAGGAAAGTGCAATAATTTTATGTCCAAGGATTTACAAGTACGGCTGGCAGGGGAAAAATTGATCTTTGCCGTTCTCCTCGTGTCGAACTATGTTTTTTTTCAAAATGCGGGCAATACACATAATACACAGACACATAAATAGTGTCAACAGCAATTAGATTCAATTAAAAGAAATATATAACTTTGTCAGATAAGTAGGGAGAATGCCGTGTTGGTATAAGAGAAATCCATATCATCATCATCATCATCACTAAAAATCACTCATTCAAGTAGTTAGGCAGTAGCGTTGGCAAAATGTCTAACTGACTTACTTGATGTTCTCACTGGGTTAAAAAGCAAATGCGAGCGTGGGTAGCAGGGAAATATTGAAGGGGAGTGCTTTTTCAAACAAGTCCAACTCACTCACAATCACAACAGAAATCTGATCAAAAGAGGGAGAACATTGTGATATTTTTTACTGTGTGTGTGCCCTGCTATACTGCTGCTGCTATTATGTAAAAGCAGCTCTGATGCTAATACAATGCAGTACTTTTAGCCTGATTGCTTGTTCATGCAACAACTGCTGAGCTGTAACTTTCCATTTATTTGTCCATTTGCTCTCTTAACATGATTATATCAAAGCGTTTAGAAGGGAATTTTCGAAAAATGTGACATTTTGCACACAGCACCGCACCATAATAATAACAATATGAAATGTGACAAAGCACCTCGTAAATGTTAATTAGAGTGAAATAGTCAATACGATAATAGCTTCAGAGAAGTCAACCCGTACTATAAAAAAGGCCACCAGTTTCTTCTTTTTTTCTTTTTCCCATTCTTTTCCACTGCAGCACACCTTTTCTCCTCCTCTGTGTCGTTTTGTAATATTGTCATTACCTCCTCATGTGAACGTAATGGCAGCTCATTAATTTTTACAATCCGGTTTGATCTTTACCAGATGATGTGGATAAAAGCCGTCATTTATATTGACTGTTATAATAGCCCTGCTTCATCTTAGCAAAAAAAACAAAACAGTTTTCTACAACCAAACCCGAAACTGAAACAACTACCTACCTCTTCATCTTTTTCTCTTTTCATCCTTCTCCAGAAAAACTTTCACCAGCGAGCATTCAGTTGGTACAGCCAACCATGACAAGCCAAAGTGCCTATGCCTTTTTGTATAGTAAATACTAGTAAAAAATATAAAATGGGGAGGGAAAACATAATGAGCTTAATTAGACACTTTCCATGTAAAGTTTAGTTAAAAGAGTGAATTTCATCATGGAACAAAAAATACAGAGGGAAAAAGAAGCAAAGCCGTTGAAACATTTCATTTCACGTGCGTATAAAAAAGTAATATTACAGATTTCTTCTTTTCCGTGTCAAGAAATATGGGAATTCTCTGCCACTTTTTTTCTTTTTCTAAACGACGCTATAAGCCGTTTTTCATGACACTTTTTGCTCATAGTATTATTACTTTGGGTGTATTCACTATAAGTAGCAAAACTATAGAAAGAAGTAGCTTGTTTCTTGTCAAGTGGAACATTATTCCCGTTTCCGATTTTGCACATTTCCCTTTCATTCGTTTCTCTTTAACTTTTCAACTAACTGCTGCTGTAATAAAAAGAGTCGGACAGACAGAGTGGCTGTAGTATAATGTATGAAAATGATATAGCAATTATCTTTAAATAGCTTTATGCAGCAGTGCTCCTGTATCAACCTTGTACGTATAGAAAGCAGACAGACATTTTCTCATACTTAATGTCATGTTAGCAGAGAGACGTAATATGTGCTAATAGCGAAATGAAACTTAAATCTTGAAACCATCCCTTTTTACGTTCATCTAAACTTTCCAGTTACCTAGACCTTCATTTTTTTCTGCTGCTTGACTACTTCATTTTCTTTTCACCAGCCAAAATGGAATGAATTTCAGGCACATAAAATGGCACCACCTAACATTTCACTCATTCAACATTCTACATGCTATACTGCATCAGCATTTCATCCAGGCATACAATATTCATTTTTAAAGGGAAAAAATCCCATTCCATAATTATACTTGCCTCTCTCTGTATATTTTTTGCAGACTCAACAAACAAATAAAAAAATCTATAGATAAAGCACATATAATAAACATTTTTCTTCTCTTGTTCTTTCCGTTTTCTACCACCCATTCCATCTGTTTTTTCTTTTTTACTTCGATTCCTCCAAAAAATAAGTGTTTTTTTCTTTCGTGGTGGTGATTCTTTACGTTCCTGCATTGTTCACAATGCACCTATTATTATGTGCTATAAAATACATAGGTATAGTCAATATACAAACACACAATACCACAACCATTCACTTGTGTTTTTTTCTACATCTGTAGTAGCAGCAGCAGTGCTAGTTCAGGAGGAGGAAGCAGAAAACTCAGCAAGCAGCAGCAGCAGATGAAGAGGGCAAAAAAGAGGAGCACACACTCACAGGGAGTGAGAGAGAGAGAGGCGCACAGGCAACAACACATTCCAGTGTATATAGAGTTATTATTGTCATTAATACTAATGGTTCCGTTCAGATTTCCCATCAGTTTCGTGTTAAGGACTACCATTAGTCTGAATGCTTTACTTTTCCTACTTTCTCTCTTTCTTTTCATTCCAAATATAATACGCCTTTACAACTGTTTTGCTTGTGCTGCTGCTGCTGCTGAGGATGCGATTTTCACGGAATGTTACAACAAGAGCAGCAGCAGCAGCAGTCGTTGAGAGTCCGAGTGAGAAGCCTGATAAAGCAGTGTGGCAGCAGTGCTTTCAACTGCCAGCAACAGCAGCAGCATGCCTTGATGTTAAACCTTGTCATAGTATGCATGTCTCTTATTATTCCTATCATCTGTCCCTTCATTCCTTTCCCTCTCCAAGTGAAGAAACATACATGTATAATCCTATTCTTGGAAAAGAAAGCAAAAAGTATGCCTAGTGGCAAAAGCGGCGGCAGCACTTTCTATATAGAGTATGTAGATATAATGTTTATATAGAGCAGACGACTATATAGAGCAGTAGTGAGAGAAAGAGAGAGAGAGAGAGTTACTGCTGCTATTACTGTTGTTGCACGCTTTCTATTTCCCGTTTTTCCATTGCTTCACGTTTTATGATCATACATTAATGAAATTCCAAAGATCCACTAGTATTCTTCCTTTCCTCCTCTTATCTTATTCCTCTTTTACTTGCAGCCCTCTCTCTCTCTGTCTCATTTTGCTTTGCTTTCTCTGTAGTGTTTTCATCTCTTCTCGAGAATTCTGATTGATGTTGATGATATCAGACGGAAACTATTGAAGAAGAAGAAGAAGAAGAAAAGTAGAAGAAGCTTCTTACTTACTATCATCATCACTACTTTAGATTTTATGCTTCTCACTTTTTATACAAGTTTTTTCCATGAGGAAAGATGGAGAGAGAAATAAAGCGACAGAGAGAGAGAGAGGAGGATACAATAATTTTACGTGCCTATAAAAACCTACGTTTATTTTATACAAACGATATAATTTATAAGTACCTATAGTTAAAGTAGACAAGTGAAAAAGAAAAGGGAACATGGTATCTCTCTCTCTCCGAATATATCTGTTATCAAACAATATAATAATGTACTTGTATGCCTACTTACTAACAATATCAGTCAGTAAATGTGTGCCTTTTCCTTCTTCTTTTTTTTCCACAAAGATATTTGTTATTTCCGTCATCAACTTAACTTTGACTGACATGATTCAAGAATTCATTTTATTGGAAATTATCTCGCCTTTTATCTCTTCTCCTCTTTTTTCTTTTTTCTTCTTTCTCCAATACAATTCACAAGTCTGTCTTTTTTCCATTCATCCGCCCACTGACATCATCTTATGTGAAGGTATATAGCCTACTTACATCTTATGCATATACAGACAGTCATATGCGCTTATTTTTTAGGTGTTTTTATATTTTTATCCTGTTTTGATCTAGATTTAAGTGGGTATGTACATACAGCAGAGATATGAATGAATGTGTGTGGAATCATGATCGTCATCATCAACACTGTCACCGGGGGAAATGTCATCAAGGGGATAAAAGTAATAATAATAAAAAAATCTTTACATTTTGTTCCTCCACAAAACATTTTTTATCGTTTCGTCACATGAAATACATTGAGATCCGCAGCGAGTACAGCGGAAAAGGCTTACTGTTCTCTCTTTTCATTGCTTAATCCGTAGCAATGAAAGACGACATGCACTTGTACAAGTATTTATTATCCTTTTCATCCTGTTCAAATGCGAGCAATGATCATTTCAGTCATTTTGCTTTCTTTTGATAAAATCTGATCTTCTGTTTGATGATCCTCTCTTTCAACTTGGTACAGATTCCTGAGATTTAAAGAATAAAAAATGAAAAAGTGAAGTGTTCACAATCCCAAAATACTTTTTAAAATCATTTGTCTTGATAAATTATCTGTGAAAAGAGAGATTGCGATCGTCATCGTAGGGAAGCATTTACCAATACAATATAATTATTTTACACTTTTCCCAAGCTGCTGTAGAAATAAATATTACGATACATTTTAAATAGGAGATAAATAAAATGGTGCATTTTCACTCTGAATTTTTCCTCATCTTCTCCCTCATAGAAAACATTAATACTTTTAAAAAATCGAAAGGGAGTTTTTTATTATCATTCAAATGGAAAGGAGTTAAAAATGTATCGCATGATTTGATAACAGTCTACACGCACTTTTTCATGCTGAAAATACAGAAAAAATATGGGAAATAGAATAAACAGTTTGTAGTTAGGGATTTTCCCTTTACAAAAAACGACCCATGTTTATGTAATGCTGCGGTGGTAATGGTAATATATATTTTTAAGCAATAATAACAGCATTAGTAGTTGAGTGTATACCTATACGAAGTGCACCACGAAACAGTGAGTAGAGAGGGTGGAGTCGGCATCCGAAACTAAGTTATTATTATTGTCGTTAATCACGTTAGAATGAGTGATGGTCACAATGAGAATAATGTATACGCACGTGTGTGTGCTTTTTTCTTCTTCTATTATTATTATTATTATTTTACTTGGAGATTACCACAGATTGTGAATTTAACCTTTATACTTTTGCCTAGCAGGGCATTATTACTACAGAAGAGGCAGGGAGAAAAAAAAGCTTTTTCGTCTTAAAACAACAACAAGATTACACAGCATTTTACAGCGGTTAAGTAGTATTTTGTGTTTATTTTGTTAAAAGTGTACAAGAGAGTAGACATAAGAAAACTTCAGGCCAACGACCGACCCATTGCGTTACTACAAGCTCAACAGTTACCAAAAAACACACTCAACATTAGTCTTTGATAATCATCATCATCATCGCCACTTCCACCACCAAGGCAACTCAAGACACTCCTCCCAATTGTACTTTTCAACTGGGTAGTTTTAATGTCAACAGCAGCAGCAACAGTAGAAGACGAAACCATGTACATTATTTACCTTGTTTACTTTTTTTAATGTGTACACGAACAAAACTAAAGACCCATGCACAACAACAAACATGTGAAATAATATGTTCTAAAGTTCAAAATACACATCCATACTTTCCAAAATGCAAAAAGGGAGAAAAAAGTATCTTGTTAATTTTGTTTACCATTTAAAGTTTTAAGCTGCTTTGTAGCGCATACCCTCATATTACAGTGCTTTACCTTGATTTTCCTCGACATGATCATCATCATCATTGCCATCATGATTGCCACATGCTAACTTGAGCAAGTATTTACAAAAGCGAGGAAACTTTTTTTATTTCAACTTTTGGAACACGACACGCTATTTTATGCATTTAATAATGGGAAGTGCGTTTTATTGCACTGATCACACATTAGAGTGTGTACTCGCGTTGTTCTACACAGCTTTCCATTATTGTCTAGTTGTGTGCATGGCTTGGTTGTTTGAATAAAAAACACTAGGAGATTGAAGAGTGTTGAATGAAGCAATGGTGCAGTGGAGTAAAAAAAGTAACTTTGTTCTTGGTTGCATTGCAGTGGCTGAAGCAGCAGAGCAGCGTTGTTATTATGACTATTATTGTTATTATAATGATTGGAAGAGCAGAGGAAAGGGGAAAGGGAGGAAGAGAGAGGAGAAAGCGTGTGTGCACCTAATATATTTTATTGTGCGTAAAAGTTGAGAAATTTGTTGGCTCGCACCAATAAATGCTTTCAGAGAGAAAAAAGTGTTTCGTTTTTCTAATGTATATGCACGCATGTCTAACGCATTGTATTAGTAATATAATATCAGATTTTGACATGGTCATGTAGTTATTATACGATTTAAAAATTTACCTCTTGAACAGTTTTACGGTAGAATTATTCTCAAAATTTTTCTTGCATGGTCATTTTAGTAGTAAAATTCATAACTGAATTAAAGTGAACTGATATTTTTTTCGCTGACCAAACAGTTAAAGGCTAAAACAAGATATTCCAACTTGAAAGAAATGTAAATAGTACAGGAATCCTTTATACACATGTGAGGTAGCGTTTCTGTTATTCCAAGAAAGACGGTGCCAGAACCCAGCTCATGCCGGGCACCGCTCAAGTTTCTCTAGAGTTTTCAGTTTTTGCTTTTGCAGAGAGAGATTTTATACTCGTCCAGTAAGTTAAGTACCGGTTGGAAGAAAATGCTGTTGCTGCTCCTGCTACGGATAGAAATCAAAACCGGATGGGAAAATGGCATAGCAATCATATTGTTTACTAGTTGTGTGGATGATGATGATGATGGCAGTATAAGTAAATATGAAAGTTGCAGTGCAGTAGTGGTGGTAAAAGAGAGAGAGAGAGAGAGAGAGAGAGAGAGAGAGTAGTTATAGCTGAGAAAGTGGTAGTTTTGCCATTTAAAAAATTAAAATCTTTGGAAAATGTGTTTTTCCTTTTTTGTTCCCTCCCTGGCTACCACTCTCTCTCTCTCTGTGTGGTTCACTTGACTGCAGTTTCAATAAAGTCTGCGGTGTGGTGGTGGGAACGGAGTTGTAAAGCTGAAATGTATATATTGGAAAAGTAAAATAAAAAAGGGGAGAGCAATAACAAGACCATTCACTATATTTGTATTTTGTACTAGTGGGAGCCACCGCGTGAGATAAAAGCTACTATTTGCTCTTGTTTCGTACACTGCTACTTTTACGTCCTCTTGTTATTATTATTATTACGGGTGTTCCAATAATGACCATCTTGTTTACATGCATGCAAACGGAACTTGTACTTCCCCTGCATAAAAAGTATGATGGTGATATTGCTGCTGTTGTTGCTGCTGCACCACTGCCATCAGCTTTTGTAAAATGTCGGTGGTGGTAGTTGTGAGGATGCTGCTGCTGATGCCGTCAGTGATGATGATGATGTTCTAGACGACAACGTTCCTTTTTTGAGATAATGCTGTTAAACAAGGTTTTCTGCAAAGGTTGACCTCCCAAAGAACATTAACGATTCCCACTGTTCATCTGCAAGAGATCAGCAGTAGCATGAAAGTGGTGGTGACTGCAACACGAGTAGTACAGGACAAATGGAAAGGATAACAGAGTTTCCACATTCTAATTTTTTTTCTATCATCATCATCACCATCAAAAGAGGGGAAGCAACTGGAACGTCCATAAACTAGTTTTCTCTAATATACGTACAATTCAAACATTTTTCACAAAAAATAATAATGAAAAGAGCATTACCAAAGTAAAATGGGATATTGCATAGAGCTATATAAGTAAGAGAAGCAGCATTAGAAGTGGTATTGGAGGCTTAGAGAGTGAAAGTGATTTGCATATCCATAAGTACGCAAACACATTGAAAAAGAGAGAGAGAAAAATGGTCTTGCATTCCAAACAAACGCGTTTTTGTTGGCGCACATGAACCACCGTTTTTAACCCATTCAAATGCATATTAGTGCAAGCGTAATGATTTCCTATCCCTTTTCACTCGGTGATGGTAATAATGGCAAAGTGTGTGCGGTGGTGCTAGAGCTGCTTCTGCTGCTGATATTCTCTATTAGGTAGTTATTTTACATTACTTTTTTCTCCATTTCACTCATATAATTTTGTAGAGGGAAAAGGGCAACGACGTACGAGAGAAGGAGTTTTTTTCGTGAGAGAATTTTCCTCGTTAGCAGCACAAGTTGCACTCGCCAGAGAGAGAGAAAGCAAGAAAGGGGAAGTAATATTGCACACAGCACTGCACATTACATACATGCATAAATAGGAGGACGTTCAAGTAATAAAGAAAAAAAAGTTGTTTGTTGGCAGCTCTAGAACTTCCGGATTGCTTTCTCTCTCTCTCTCTCTCTCTCGCTCGCTTCATAAAAGCGTGTCGTATATCCTTCTAATTTCATTATTAGTTGTTTGGTGTAATAACCTCACAATGTGCATGTGTATGTGTGTGTTTTGTGTACTTCAACTGGTGCATTTTTTGTACATGCCACAGTACAAAACACACGACGTTCAGTGCGGGTTAAAAGTGTACATTACGTATTAAAATATTATTATTACTGCAATCTGCCCGTCAAGGTTGTCTGCTGCTTTGCATGCACACAATACATTATAAAAATGCTTGCGAATGTCTGTAGATAGTTCAATGTACGTAAATGTATGTCTGCTACATGCCTTTATTCAATAAACATATTAAAACATGTCGATATTTACCATTTTATGATAAATGAATTCCCACTTATTTTTCCCCATTACCATTTTGTTCGTGTGTAACTAGGCGTGCATGAATGCGGACGGGGTCTTATGATGCGTGAGATATAATGATCCACATTGCTAAAGCTGATACGAGCAACTAAATGAGTCCAACTTTCCAAATCTCTGTGGAAACAATGTTGGTGGTAATCATCCAAATGGTTATGTATTTTTTTTAGATGAGCGATTGGCTGAAAAAAGGCAGTCAAGAGAAAAAATAAATTTTTGTGTGCTTACACGAGCGTAAAAATACATCATTTCATGTGCAACTGCCTTTTTCAATCAACAATCTAATTCTTCATATTTCCTTTTTTCTCCTTCACCATAATAATGACCAGCACTTGCACTAAAAAACTTTCCAATTCCCTACTAATCCATTTGTACACACATTCAATCTATAAATATAATCCCTAGTTGTTTTCACAGGAGAAAATAAAAATGAAAAACTTTGGATATGAAACACTTTGTATGTAAAAATGTAGCAAAAACTATTGGCCTACATAGTTACAAAACACGTTTCCAAAACCGTTTTCCTTTGAATTACCAATTCTTTGGGTTTGCAGTGGAAAAAGTACTCTAGGCTAAGCGATTAATGCAAAAAAAAATTCTTCATAGCTTGCCATGACATAACATGAATATTTAAATAGAATAACCCAAAATTACAAAACGGTTATTTTATAACAGCCACGATGTGCATAGGTAGTTGCTTTGGAAAAAGTTTAAGGGAATGCAGCTGAATAAACCTCATCGCCCCTATTGAGGAGAAACTCTTCACTATATATACATACCTCTAAAAATAATAATATTCAATGCCCCTTCACATATTTTCTTTTTTCTATTGCTACACCCATAATGATAATAGCATCGCATATGACCATAGGTGAAATAACGTAATTTGGCAAAATGTTTGGAAAGGTCAGTACTTACTACTACTACTACTTTTTGCCAGCGTATTTTCCTTGTGTTTAATTTTTATAGTCCCATTAAGCCTCACACTATTTAACTCTATAGAAACATTAGCCTCAAGAAAAATCGATATCTGGATCATGGATGGATGGACGGAAGGGTGGTGGTGGGATAGCTGAGGAATACAAAAAAATGTGGGAGAAAGCCCTTGAGAATTTGCAGAGCGGTTAGTAGCGTTATATTACACCAGTGCAAACAAAACTCGGCCAAGTTTTTGGTGCCTAAGTGTTCATAGAACTAAATGCTTTTTTCTCTTCCTTTTTCGTTGTGGCTACTCTGCTTTTTTCGCTGGAAAAAAGAATCGTCTTGGATAAAATGATGTAAACATTTAAAGAGAAAAAGTAGCGGTAAAAGTATGTAGTTACGATACCCGTGTAAAATGAAGCTAGCCACGTATACAAGCACAAAATCTTTAATTTTTCTTAAAACCGCCTCGGAAAGTGTATATTCGTGTATGTCGGGAAATAAATGGAAAAGAAAGAAAAAAATAAACAATTCATAGAGTGCTTAGTTGTCACCTTGGAACTTTTTTTATATTATTTTCTCCCGCATTTTATTTAACTTTACATAAAATTCCCTGGGCTACTGCTGGTACTACCAAGTACACAAGCTGCTGCTGTTACATGTTGGCCACTCAGGTTACAAGAAAGAGTGTTACAATTAGCAGTGTGGTTAATAAGTTAGCTAGTAAAAAAGTGCTTAGGTACTTTTACACACAATGCACGTACATTTTTTTGCACACTACTTTAGAAAAAATAACAATATCAACAGCAAACAAACTACTTTACACTACGCGTCGTGGTATCTACAGCCAGGCAGCCAGAGACACTTTTTACCGCAGTTTTGTTTCACCTGAGAAATCCAACTTGCAATTAAATAGTTTTTATAGGATCCTGAGAACAGGGCAGTACACACTGCTAGGCTGCTACTGCTATCGACTTATTTTTACATGTATACTTAATACAAATGAATAGCTTTGTTTTTTACAGTGGAATTTGGGGAACGCATGATATCAGCGCAGTATAAAATAACTAACACTTTTTAATTGGGTTTCGCGTTGTTTTTTGCTGGTACACAGGCACGCACTAACAATTTTTCACACTATGGAATAGAAATGGAATGTGTGTATGTGTCAGAAGTAGTAAAATCCCAATGTAATTGCTGTGTATATTTTTAAAAATATTTTATTTTGTGCTCATTTATAACCCGTTTGATTGGTGCTATAAGCTATGGATTTTTTTACCTGTTAGAAAAAACACGTACACGCGTCACGTCTCACTGTGCTAAAAGAATAAAGTGTAGAAGAAACCATTCAAAAAATATGCTTGTGGAAGGATGGATGGATGGTAGTTTTTCATATAGACATAAATAATAACACACACGAGCCTTCATGGAACCCGTGATTATCGGAGAAAACTAGTAATTACTTGGCTATTGCTAATCTGTTATTAAAAGAAAAAATGCCGAGAATTACATGGCACTTTTTGTGTTCCGCCGGCACAGTAACCCACTCACGAGAAAAAAAATATATATAATAATCTGCTGCTGTAAAAGTTTTGCCGCTGTCGGCAATTCTGGGTAAAAAAATGGCGTCAATGTTTTAAACTAAATCTGCATATAAACAAAGGCTGGGCAAACTATTAAGTCATGTACAACATGGCTGTATGGCGTCAGTGTACGATTTAACGTTTCTCTTTCATTAAATCTTTTAGCAGTTGTTCCGTAATACGACAAAGGTTGTTCTTGAAAAATCTGAAGGCTATAAGCTTCTAGATTTGAAAAAAATATGTCAAAGCCAAAACACATTTAGTAGAAATGTGTACGTGCTGCAAACACAAGGTAATAAATAACTGTACCAAATCCTCATCTGAGTTACCTTACGAGCTTCTGTGTTTCTTCTCTGTTTCATTGAAACCAAATTCATCTTCCGTTCTGTGATCAAGTCAGGCTTGTGGTCTGTT
>JAANSP010002023.1:0-13726 GCA_036850745.1 Homidia socia | reverse complement strand
TCTCCCGTCATTCATTCGTAGCAAAAAAATTACACGCTTAAAAACGGTACATGTTTACGGTTGACGTTGACGAAAATCCATTTTGGTTCATTCGATAGGTATCAGTATTTTATATATTATTTTGTATAAATTTGCAATGCAAATTAAAATCGCAATTAAATGGTCTTTGAGAAGCATCCTTCCGTTGCGATTTGTACGGTGTGCTTGCATTATCGCGACCAAAGTTTAAGTTTTCAAATAAATGCTAATAATAACAATGCATTAATGATAGCCGTCGTATTGCTCAAAACGTGAACCTTGCTGTCTCACATAATCAATCGTAAATCGTCAGCAGCAGCAAAAATACCTCAATCAATAGAGTTGATTATCTACAACTACACGCACCAATATAATGTCTTGTCATTCTCATTCGTCCACAAAATAATGCACAATACTACTGGCTGACTGACTACTGAATATCATGTTAAAGTTCAGCGTGGGGTTGCTGTCGCCTGAAGAGAGCCATTGTATAAAATGACATTTTCAAACAAAGAAGACTGCAAAATTGCAATCATCAGCAGCATCAGCATCACAGACAATTGTCTTGAGCTTGGTATTAGCTGTGTCGATGAAATGCGATTGTCAACTGTCACAATGATGTTGGAGTGCATTACAATCAGCCTACCCATTACAATTATTCGAGTTTGTGGTGATTGCTTTTCATGCCTACTTCCTTTGTGACCTTCCTTACTGATCAACAAAATTAGCTTCACTTTTAATTTTGCTGCGTAACGTTTGTCTGTTGTGTTGTGACCAAAAATAATATTTAAAAGCTATTCCTTGTTAATTTACAGCCTACGCGCTAAATCCTAACTAAATAATATTTTAGTAAATAATATTGAATATTATGTTCATTTTGCCCCGTTGATTATAATAATCAACCAAGGTTATTATAAGTGTTATACACCTCTGTTGTCACATCCTCTTTCGAATTTCGGTTACGGAAATTCTGTTATCATCTCTACGAGATTAATTGCCACGTTTTCTCAACAATAAACCTAAGCGGAGCCGAGACGCAACATTTTATCTTCTGTACAAAAAAATGCTTGCCTTCTGGAATTAAAAAAAGTGTTGTATGTTTCCATCCACCACAATTTTTAACACTCCTTTTTATTTACTACACTTCCACGTTTTCTCAACAATAAACCTAAGCGGAGCCGAGACGCAACATTTTATCTTCTGTACAAAAAATGCTTGCCTTCTGGAATTAAAAAAAGTGTTGTATGTTTCCATCCACCACAAATTTTAACACTCCTTTTTATTTACTAAACTAAACCATTCGAAAATTTCTCACATATATTTATTATTAGTATTATTATTTGCTAGACCAGTCAGCCAAACCAACCAACAAGCAACATTATTATACACATTTTTTGTATTCTTCTCTCCTCTTTTTCTGGTCACTGAATGAGTTAATGGATGGATTAAAAATGCTCACTGTTGTGAATGTATTAAATGAGAATGAGCTGCTGTTTGTTCAAGCAAGCTTTTTCCCAACTGAAAAGCAAAGCAAAATATAAAGTAGCATATAAAACACGATGACAATTTTCCAAGAATCAGAGAGAAAACTTTAGAGCTTTTTCTCTCTTTTACTATATTATTATTATTATTGTTCCTTGTGTGAGCTGGTTTGGTAACAGCAAGAGAGATTCTTGTTAAAAACGCAAAAAAGAAGCGACAAGAAAAGAAAGAGAGAGAGAGACTGAGCGAGGAATAATTTCCTCTATAAATATTCCAGCTATTTAAGCAAACTTAAGCTCTCTCATTTCGCTCTTTTCGGCATTTTACACAGTTTCAAAAGTGTAAATCGGCATTACTTACTCTACTAGGTATATTATTTTGGAAACACTGTGTACATACGTACTTTTAGACTTGTATATTTTACGCTGCTGCTGCTGCTCCATCCATCCATCCCTCTTTTTACCCCGAATCTCTTTTTCCACATTTTCCCAACAATAAAACGCTTTACAGGGAACTCATGCATGCTTTTATATCAGCCATTCATTATAAAAAATACATATAAAGTTTTTTATACTAAATACCTACACACATCCTCACTTATTATGTCTACTATGCAGATGTATATATGATGATTATTTTCTACCATGATCATGTTTTATACACTTTTAATACCTCTCCTTTATTCTTTCCGCAATTCAGAGAGGTTTTTCCTTTTGCATAACATCTCTCCCTCTCTCTGTGTGTGTACACTTGCTCAACTCTCAAAGAGCAAAAGCATTCAAAGATATGTGTGTTGGTGATTGTGGTAGACTTGGTTTTTTACACAAAATGTATATTTTTCTCGCATATGAACCGACATTAATGCATAATTTCATAAGAAATTGCACCATTGCTGTGTGACTACTGGAGGGAGAAAAGAAGACTGGCTTAAATTTGATGATGGTGACGACGACGATGCTGCTGCTGGTACTTTTTCTGTATGCTGCTTTTGTTTGGACTAAGTTTCAGCCAAGGTCGTATTATTAAATTGTTGGAGGCTCATGATGATGATACTGCTGGAAAATATTAGCAGGGTATGATGATGATGACGACGACGATACTGCTGCTGGTACTTTTCTGTATGCTGCTGCTTTTGTTTGGACTAAGTTTCAGCCAAGGTCGTATTATTAAATTGTTGGAGGCTCATGATGATGATACTGCTGGAAAATATTAGCAGGGCTCTGTACTTTCTGCCGAGTGAAATTGTTGAAGGATTTTGAAGGAATGATTCCAAAGAAATAAATAAAATGACTGACTCTTCGTCTTGCTTTTGTGCTGATGGTATATAGCAGTGCGGTACAGTGCTGCTGCTGTTGTGTGCATAATAAAATAATAATAATGGCCTAAATTGTGCTCATGTATTTGAAGACTCTACTCTATGCCTTCATTTTATAAAATGTACTTTTTATACAAAAAAAGTATCAAGTTAAATGATAGGAATTACAATGTACATAAGTAGAGCATGTGATATTATTCTGCTGCTGGAGAAGCTGCTGCTGATGATGATGATGTTGACGATGATGCCACGCCATCCATATTATATAAACTTTTATGAACCAATGAGCCATGAGCCTTGCTCTGAACTGAACTGAAAGAAGAACAAGACTTGAGCACTCTGCCTGAACTCCAGAGCACATCATTTTAAGCCTCTATCTATTTAGATGGAGGCTTTGGCTTTTTCCTTCCGAGGAAAAAGGAAATCTCAGAGAAAATTCTCTTTCCTTCCATCTACCACCACCATGTACACTTAATATTACGCAGCTTGATGAAGATGATACACTGACTTATATTATAGGTATGTGCTCTTCTACACACAGCATATATTATGAGTCGAAAAAGAGAAAGAGACAGAAAAACTAAATAAATGAGAGGAATCGTACATCAGTATTTACGCCACATCGTCATCATCATCGTCAACCTAAAAAAGTGGATGTATTTGGGTAACATGTACCTACACAAATATAAAAGAAACACACAAAAAGAAATGTATATTTATTTTATACCACAGGACCACACCAAAAGAACCCAGTTTACTTTCCCCTGGTTTTTCTGCTTTGCTTAGCGTGACTTTTATTTTTGGTCCTTGTGTTGTAACAGAACATAATAATAATAATATACATTTTGTGTAGATATATGTATATTTTTGCTAAATTAAGTGTATTATAATAGCAGGCGTTTAGAGTTTGGACATGATTTTGTATAAAAGTGAGGCATCTATCATCCGCCCTTCTCTCTGTATGTCTGTCTCTTCTTTGCTCTGCCGGCGCTCACTTAATATTTTAAGCCATCCACCACCACCACCACTACCACCACAACTACAGTATATACAAGTCACAGAGAAAGAGAGAGAGAAAAGAAGAAAAAACATCCACTCCATTATGAGCTCCCATTACACTTTTATGCCTCAGAATAATAATTAAACACTCTCATATTTTATTTTTAGTTCATCCTCTGACTCTGAAACTTTGAAACAAGTGGAAAGAAAGAAAGAGGCTCAAAAAGGACTCCATTTACTTGATATCACCAAAAGAGAGAGAGAAAAAGAAATGCCAAATGAGATATTCCATACTACAATATGAGGAGGACATACCTCTCTCTCTCCAGCAAACATAATGCTACCTAGTACCTAGTATATTTCCGTTGTGTAATATAATATTATGCTGATGATGATGATTATGATGATCAACATCCTCCTCCTATCATATCATCATCATATTATACAAATATAATATAACGAAACATCCGCCGCCCTCTTTTCATATTTCTTTCTTCTTGTTTTGTAAATCATTTTTTGCCGGAATTATTATCATGTGTGTATGTGCTGCGGTAAAAGGAAAATACTAACAGAGTCCGGACCAAGACCCACATCGAGTTCCGAAAATTTAACTAAAGTGTACACAGGGTGAGTTGTAAAAAGCTTTCTCTGAACAACATTTGATATGAGCCGGGATTCACCAGAAGTAGCAGCAGTAGCAGTGTGATGGATAGAAAGAACAGATAAAATAAAAAGGGTGAATCTTTTTCGTTATTGTAAGGGTGAGTTACATAAGGAGTCACTAAACACAGCAACCTGATTTTGCAACCCTTTCTTTATCCCTATTCGAGTACACGTTATACTTTATATACATGATGCCCATGAAATTGAAACAAAAAGATAATCCGGTTATTATTTTTTCAGAGAGAGAATATTCATTCCATTATTTCCCATTCATATGTGCTATCCTGGGAGTTGACATGTCATGGCGCATTTTAAAATTATCAAATTTTGAAAAGTTGACATAAGGAAATGATAAGTTTAAGGAAAAATAAGCCAAATCAAATAAATTTTCAAATTTATTGTTTTTCTCAAAAAAATCTTTTGCGTCTTATTTCTGTTATAACTTTGTGAAGCATTCTTTGAAAATATTTTACGTAAAAAGTGATCCCTTACATCACTCATTGGATTTGTTATTATTTGAATGGTGGTGAATATGGCTTTTCTTTCCGTCAAATCATCCAAAATTTAATATTGACATACTAGAGTCGAACCACAGCAAAAATAATAATAAAGCTTTTCCTTTTGAATTTTGTTGAATTTACCTGATTGCGGGAGAAAGAAGGAGAGAAAAAGAAGTACTTTTTTCCATGTAACTCCACTCTTCTCCGATATCTTTTCAGCTTGAATGCCCTCTCTCTCTATTCAGTTAAAGGGCAGAGTTGATTCCTTTTCTACTTATATCAAATCATCGTGAAAGCTTTTGAACGACCCAGATAATATATTATGGCGTGATCATCATCGTGCTTGTGATGTGATGAGTAGTAACGTGCATATATTTACTAGCTAATAATAATAATAAGCTCTCATGATACATTCTTACTTTCTATTTGGTTTGGCGGCGGCGGTGGTGGTGATGCGGTGAAAGGTAAGCTGGTTTTATGAGACTTTATTGAGAGCAAATAAACGAGGCAACAAGAAGAAGAGTGCATAAACGTAGGAGGAAATTCTTTACAAAATATAAATATGATGATGGGATGTGATATCATTCATCATCACATTCTGCTTCAGCTTGTGTCTCTGACTCTATTTATATTTGCCGGTGAAATAATAATAAAATACATGCATGATGGTCGCATTAAAGATTTTTATTTCCAATTCAGTGAAAAACATTCAACTTGACAGATCCTGTAACGTGTCTCCGTAACACGACGAAAAAAAAGAGATTTTATTTGAATATTACCTGTGGTGGTGATTCCTATTGACTCTTTCCCTTGAGTATACATACGATTTTCTTATTGAAGCTTTTATTTTTTTACTGTCATCATTTTTTGCGCTTAAATTAACTGTTAACGTGATGATACGCCACTTTATATACTTGAGTGGATTGATACATGAATTGAGTAGTACACAGGTGTTCTTGTGTGGGGTAGACTTGAAATAAAACCCATCATCTTCATCATAATGTACTTTCTTTCTTCGGAGAAAAGCTGAATTGAATTGAGTGAAATAAAATAAAGAAAGATTTGAATGAGATAATATGCACCGGGTAGCTTGAGAGAGAGAGAGAGAAAAGAACTCCCTGTTTTATTCAATTTCAAAAGAAAATGATGAGCGTTTCCATTATGTAAACAAAGTATTTCCACTGGAAAGCAAGCAAGCATGGATGGGTGCGATGTGATAGGAAATGAATGGGAACAAGTTTTATTAGAATCCCATTTATCCTGTTTTATTCAATTTCAAAAGAAAATGATGAGCGCTTCTATTATGTAAACAAAGTATTTCACTGGAAAGCAAGCAAGCATGGATGGGTGCGATGTGATAGGAAATGAATGGGAACAAGTTTTATTAGAATCCCATTTAGGCTATTATTTTAAATACTTGACAGAAATTGATACCGAAAAAGTGCCATCACCCACCACTTGCCCCATTATTCATTTTTTATAAATATGTGTTTGGATGAACATTTCCATTTAAATTCCTTTTGTGAATTTACATGTGCGTATTAAAATAAATAAATTAGTTTTTATATTTAACATTTTGAGAAGGAAATCTAAATTTAGTCGTTTCAACTGAAATACACATTTGCCAGTTATGCAGGAACTCGACGTTTAAATTTTTAAAAGTTCTATTGAGCATCACCTCCTAATAGCAGATTCGGATTAAGGTTTTGTGCATCTTTGCATAATTCGGTAGTACTGCAAATATGAATAGGAACATGGGGCGTGTATGGGGGTGAAACATGCAAACGTATATTCCAGGTATCCTTTTTGGTAGTGCTGAAACTAATATGTGAGTTTCATGAAAACTCTACCTAAATACCAGTAAATAATAACAGCAAAAGAAAAAGCTACAATAAAATAGGTGGACTATGGGGCAAAGTAAACAAGTTTTAATGGTGCTGTCTGGCTGTATAATATACTCGACAAATAAAATGCAAATACCGTTCTTTATACAACAAAACACTGATGTCGAGCCAACGGTCGGCTTATCAAGAAAAGTCGGTAGGAATAAAATGTTTGGTGGAGGGATGATAATATAGACGGTCTAAGATGTTTGCCCACTTTTCGAATTATTATTATATTATTATTTATGTATTTACGATACATTCAAAGCATGATACCGCATTGCCTCATAAACAAGCAACAAGAAGAAGGAAAAAATCTAAAACAAGCTACATGGCTTTCTTGTATGCATATATTTTATGGAGAAAGTAGCGAGAAGTAAGACTACTGGCTACGCTAGCTAGACAATTCCCAATAGACCATTCTAGATTGGTTTTCTTCTTAACTCACTGACTACTTGCTTTACTTGTTCCTCTTGTTTCGTTGGAAGGAAGAAAATAAAAATAAGTTGTAGCAAGAGCAAGCTCTAGCAGAAGCTGTTGTTATTGTGGAGTTTGTTGCTTGCTTTTGGGTTTTGGTTTTCCTATGAGTAGTTATGCTTTGGAGGCCCATAAACTTTAGAATTATCAGTTTGGGTCAAATATAATTCACTCAAGAAACGACAAATCGGTCAATATCTTAACTCGCTATTTATGATGGTATTTAGGGAATAACTTCTTAAATCTTGATTTATTACTGGTTGCAGTAGTAGTCATGTACAAAGATGTGTATATCAAATAATTTATAATGTGTACAACAACCAACAAGCGTTGGTTAAAGGCAAAGTAGTAAACGAGGGAATAAGAAAGTAGAAGAGCTCAACTGTAAGCAACACAACAACATTTTCTCTCAATTTCAGAGCTACTGCTTCCATTTATTCGCCAATGAATGGTTTACTTTTGAACGAGTTACAAGCCACAACAAAACTCTTATGGCTATAGCTACATAGTCAACGTGGAACAGATATCAATTCTTACTTTTGGCTGGACTTTGTTCCAACTTAACTTTCATGACGTTCCTCTAGACCAGAGGCTTTCTCAAACGTTTCAGAACCGTTGAACGTGATAGCTGTTCCCGATATCTTTCTCTGAAGGAACAAGTGAAAGGCTATTTAATGTGAAAATATACAGGGAGAGCGTAGCGCGGTGCTCTGCTATCGCTTATTTTTTTATCACAACAACATTCTCTCTCAATTTCAGAGCTACTGCTTCCATTTATTCGCCAATGAATGGTTTACTTTTTGGACGAGTTACAAGGCACAACAAAACTCTTATGGCTATATCAGATATAAAATTTATTATAGATACCCATTCATACTCCTTACTGGACTTTGTTCCAACTTAACTTTCATGACGTTCCTCTAGACCAGAGGCTATCCAAACGTTTCAGAACCGTTGAACGTGATAGCTTTTCCCGATATCTTTTTCTGAAGGAACAAGTGAAAGGCTATTTAATGTGAAAATATACAGGGAGAGCGTAGCGCGGTGCTCTGCTATCGCTTATTTTTTTAAGCTGGTTCCTCCTTCTGGCTACTTACTTTTTTTCCACCACCACCTCCACCGAAAAAGACCAACCCTATCAACATGATCTCAGACTAGAAACGATGCTCAACATTTCTACAACGAAGATCGCATTATCGAAGTTCTCGTAGTTCCAACTTAACTTTCATGACGTTCCTTTAGACCAGAGGCTTTCTCAAACGTTTCAGAACCGTTGAACGTGATAGCTTTTCCCGATATCTTTCTCTGAAGGAACAAGTGAAAGGCTATTTAATGTGAAATATACAGGGAGAGCGTAGCGCGGTGCTCTGCTATCGCTTATTTTTTTAAGCTGGTTCCTCCTTCTGGCTACTTTTTTTCCACCACCACCTCCACCGAAAAAGACCAACCCTATCAACATGATCTCAGACTAGAAACTACGATGCTCAACAACTATCACTGCTGCTGCCAGTGCTGAGCATGTGAGGATTCGATATAATAATGGAGAGAGAATTTGTGTGCAAGTGTGCTCAAAATGATGACCGCTAAACGAGCTATTCAATGTATTTGCTCATCCTTAAAATATACTTACTACATGCTTTACTCTTTTTGTATTGCTTTCTTGCTTACTTACTTTTTTCCCTCTTATCTGACCACAATTCATGGTCATGTTGATACTCTCTGTTATACCCTCCAAGCAAGAGAAAAGTAAGCACTTTTCAAGTATCTTCCGATCCGATATTAACTGTCATAAAGTTTGGAAAATTCCTGTCAAAAAGCTTTCACAAACTGTATACTACATATCAAGTGTGTAGTCAAGTGGTGCTCCAGCAAAAAATATAATGCCCAGACCCTTTTTTTGTGTTGGCTACCCCAATCTCGGAAAAAAAGTTTGCCAGCTTCTAATCTTGATATTTAAGTTTAATTTACAACCTTAAAAATATTATGAGATGGGATAATCAAGATCTTTCAGCTACGCTATATACCTATAAAAATGTATTCTCCTTCTTTTTGACATGCTTTGCTTCCACTGCCTCTTGTACTAGAAAAAGCGCTAGTTTTTTCTGATAATATGATATTATTCCATGTAATGTGAGCAGAGGGTTGCTCTATCTATCTGCAGATTTTTTTTCTTCTTTTCGGAGTGAGATGGTGATTGGCTTGGTGTTTCAGGGTGTTACGTTTCATACAACCGGCTTTCACATTCTCTCTCTCTCTCTCTTGCTGGTAAAAATCTGAAAAGTTGACATATTTATTGGACAATAACGGAGAACATCCTTTTTATCACCTTTTTCACACGACCATTTTCTCCTTGAGAAGCAAAAAGAAGATTTTGACATGCTTTGCTTCCACTGCCTCTTGTACTAGAAAAAGTGCTAGTTTTTTTCTGATAATATGATATTATTCCATGTAATGTGAGTAGAGGGTTGCTCTATCTATCTGCAGATTTTTCTCTTCTTCTCAGAGTGAGATGGTGATTGGCTTGAGTTTTCAGGGTGTTACGTTTCATACAACCCGGCTTTCACATTCTCTCTCTCTCTTGCTGGTAAAAATCTGAAAAGTTGACATATTTATTGGACAATAACGGAGAACATCCTTTTTATCACCTTTTTCACACGACCATTTTCTCCTTGAGAAGCAAAAGGAAGAATAAAAAATATACCAAAAAACTGTGCTCTCTCTTTCTCTTCAGTGTCTTTTTTTTTCTTTAGATCACGCCAGCCATATCCACTTTCCCTCATAATATTTTTCTGCATCCCAGCCAAAAACCATTTCGATGAGATTATTTTTTCCTTGAAAAGATGNCTTTAGATCACGCCAGCCATATCCACTTTCCCTCATAATATTTTTCTGCATCCCAGCCAAAAACCATTTCGATGAGATTATTTTTTCCTTGAAAAGATGAACCTCGGTGTCCTTTTTATGAATGCATAGTGCGTATTTCATACATCCCTCGCGCTATTATACATTTTAATATGAAATGGGCTTTTTATTGTGGAAGGCTTAAACGATATTAAAACCGAGTATTTAGCCAAAGAAGAACATCATCATCATTGCTATTATTATTACAAGGGAAACCCGTTTTTCACTCGCCTCTTGTTACGTTACACCAATTATGCACTAATTTATCCATCTTCATCAGTGGGATGTGTGGTGGTGGTGGTAGTGCCGTCTAATGAGATTTACTTAAAAGTAAGAATTAAAAAAGCTTTCCTCGAAAAATGAGTCTGAAAATGTCTGTTAAAACAAAAGATGAATAAAATAAAAAAGAGTGGTTGCGGTGGTGGTTGCAGAAGATGTGGCTTGACTTGACTTTATAAAATATAAATATAAAAATCTTTTTGTGGATTGAGCGAAACGAAAAAAGTGTTGTTCCTTTGCATTGCATTGCCCCTCTATTAAAATTTACAGCTCTGTCTGTCTTTCTAATAATTTTTCTTCTTCCTCCTTCCATCTATGTCTACACTAAAGATGGAATCCCCTACTTATTCATCATGTCTTTGTGAAAAATTAGGAGCTTGCTTAAATGAATGAACATTTTCTTGTGGTAGCGGTGGTGGTGGTGGGATATCGCGTTAAGAATACAAAAAAGGCCGAGAAAAAGTGGCTTGGCTTTTGTCTTTTTTTCCTTTTCTTTCACTCTGAAATCCACAGATTTTTCTTTTTTTCCTCTTTAGTCTTTCTATTATTTTTTGCGTGAAAGTAAAAAAGAAAGAAAGAAAGAGCATATCTAAAGCTGCTGCTGCTGCTGTTACAAGTTGAAAGCTCTAAATGAATGAATGAATGAGGAGGATGAAGAAGAAGGGAAAAATTCGTTATCGACTTTTTTTTTCTCTTTAGTCTTTCTATTATTTTTTGCGTGAAAGTAAAAAAAGAAAGAAAGAGCAGATCTAAAGCTGCTGCTGCTGCTGTTACAAGTTGAAAGCTCTAAATGAATGAATGAATGAGGAGGATGAAGAAGAAGGGAAAAATTCGTTATCGACTTAATTAGTACAAGTCATTAAACTTGGAATAAAAAGGGGAAAAAAGAAAAGATACATGTTGTCGGGCTCGGTATATTACATAGTATAAGCCATGTTTGAGGAGCACGAGAGGACGACACATCTTAAAACGGGATTTTCCTCATTGATGTAGCCTCATCATCATCGTCATCATCATCGTCGTAAAAAGTGGTTGGGTTGGTCGGAGAAGCAAAAAAGTAACCGTTTTTTCAAGAGTCGGCAAATACTTGGAGAGAGACTCACTCATTCAGTTTGAGTCTTTCAAGTAAACAGTGTATGTGTTCGTATGCCACCCAAGCCCAATTCTAACAGCAGCATTATAAGTTCCCCTCTGGAAGGATGATGATTATGATGTCCACGTTTGCCTTTAACCAAAAATAAAGATGTGAATGGCTGGAAACATATTATTTGCAAAGTACAATGAACGTCGTATATAAATATAGGTACTACGTGCATTACACATTTTTCCGAGGAGGAGAAGGAAACAAAAGAGTATATTTAGATGAAAAATCACGCTCTCTCGTCGGCAGAGACAAAAGAAAAGAGACGACATTACCATTACGCTCGGTCGCTCTTAATTCTCCTCTCTTTTCCTCTTTATGTCTTGGTGAAGTTGGAACAGACGTTTGCATCAGCAGAAAAATGGAAAGAAAGGCAGCAAGAGGAAGAAAAAGAAGGAGACGGAGAGATTAACAAAGGATGGATTAAAAATTGAGGGAAACTGCTTCTCTTCCAAATCATCTTTTAATACCATCAATTAAACCAAATTAACGAATGGGCTCTTCTTTTTCCTTTTGAGTACGTACGTACGTATGATGAGTATAATGTGCAGGGCATTAAAAACTTGGAGTAAAAGAAGAAGAAAGCACTAAAAATGAAAGAACTTAATTCAGAGCAGAGTGCAGGGAGCAAAAACGACGAAAATGAAAATCTTTTGTGATGCTGCATTACTTACTCCACTACTCTTATACTTTTGTTTTATCTTCTCCCCTAAAAATCTTGGAGGAAAAGAAGAAGAAAGCACTAAAAATGAAAGAACTTAATTCAGAGCAGAGTGCAGGGAGCAAAAACGACGAAAATGAAAATCTTGTGATGCTGCATTACTTACTCAAACTACTCTTATATTTTTGTTCTAGCATCTCCCCTAAAAACTGAATGGAGATAGTCGAGCGCAATAATGCTTTAGCTTGCAGAGGTCTCTGTCTTACCGTTTTAAAGAAGTCGTTGATTTTACAGAGACTTGAAATTTTTGATTTACACACCAAGCAACTGGCGCATAATTGGGATTATATTTGTTTATTTTTATTTTATGGGCACCTTTATAATATGCCTGATTGTATTCAAGTGCATTGAAAATTATGAAAACAGGAGCCCCAGAAAATGTTTATTTTGGAACAGAAAATTAACACTGTATCATCGTCATCCTCTATTACTATTCTTAATTTGCATTTACAAAGGTCCAAATCGTTGTATTTAGTGATATAAATCAGTAAACTTGATGCCAGTCACAATAACTTGTTAGTTGAAATTTGCACTTCCTTATTACGTATTCCAATGGACCCAGAAGGCTCTCTTCAGCAGAACAGCAAAGGCATGTCTTTCATGACAGATGGAAAGAGTGAAGAAAATGTAGATGGATTACATCCACTCGATTTGATGGTGGAAGAGGTTAATTACTATATACTTTTCAGACATTTCATCATAGAAAACTTTGAAATATTTCATTTTTTTACAATAACTTAAAACTAAAATGCTGTTGTTTTCGACATTTTTTTGAAAGATGTGGATTATGGTAGTCACCTACATTGAACATGAGGAGCAGGACATGGTCAATTTGTCTGAGACATGCACCTGGCTGAAACAACTGCTTGCTCAGAAAATATCAGAATATCGTCTCAACGAGGTTCTTCCACTAATACTCAAATTCCTTCCTTTGAGGGACGTGCTTCACATGCGAGGGGTCTGCCGACGAGTAAATAAAACGGTAGACAAAATAATATCAGTAGCCGGGATCGCTCGGATCATAAGTGCCGAACAGAATGCTTTTCCACGACTTATTCCACCGTCGTACCTAAAGCTCGGGAAATCGTTTCAAAAGATTCACTTCGAATCCGTTTTCAGTGGCAATGGAATTCGTTTGACTTCCATAGAAGACATCGAAAAGCTTCAAGACTTTTTGGAGAAGACAAAATTGCGATTTCCTGGTCGAAATCCAATTGTTTGGAAGAAGTTAACTGTAGTCCTCCCAGGAGTAAATGAAAATCACAGGCGCCCGTTTATTGATAAAATGTTGAAGTTGTTTAGGATCATTCCCGAATACATTTATTTTTTACATCTGAACGTCCCTGG
>JAANSP010002022.1:0-13727 GCA_036850745.1 Homidia socia | reverse complement strand
AAATAGAGACAAAAGTACTAGTATTTTGTCAAAATACCTGGAAATATTGTCGTTAAAATTGCTTCATCATGGTTGGCGTCACATGCTCAAGTTGTTAAACCATTTACTAGATTTGCAATGCTTTCGGAAGCTATAGTCCATAAATAGACACAGACATACTAGTATTTTGTCAGAATACCAGACAATATTGCAGTTAGGAATGCGTTTGGCATAGTTGGCGTCAAATGTTTAGGTTTGTATACAAATTGCTAGATGTGGAATGGTTTTGGAAGCTATGCTTCATTAATGGAGAAACGATTACTGGTATTTTGTCAGAATACCAGTAAAAATTGCCGTTTTGAAAGCGTTCAGCAAGGTTGGCGTCACATGCGCAGGTTTGTAAGCTATTTACTAGATTGTAATGCTATTGGAAGCCATACTCTTGTCGAATGTGAAAAATTGTAAGGAAAAATGTACAGAGCATATATTTAATTCAGAATATTTGGAGCTGAGGAATACAAAGTACTTTTTATAGGCGAATTTGCATGCAATATATAAAAAAAATTCAAGCATTTCTTTAATATTTTCCTAATTTATAGATTCGTTTGCCTTTAGGCCTTACATGCAGCCCTGAAAACCCCACATTTATTGAGCAAATACTGAAGATTTAAGCGTTATAACTTTTTTGATATGACTTATGATCATTTGCTATCAATAAATAAGTGAAAAGTCGTAGTAAAGTAGACAATTGTTTACTTCTTTTAGAATAAAATTACGCTCACAGTTTACACAACCTTTGTCCTGATTGAGACGTTTGGCGATATTGATTATGAGAAATTAATAAATGGGTCACCACGTTGGGCTGTAAATATCAAAGAAAATATCCGGCGCGTCAATTTTTTGTCCCATTTTGTAGAAACATCATTGCCATTGGAAATCCATCGCAACAAGTAGTGGCAGGCACTCAAAGTTTTTTTTAGAATCGAGTGCAAGGCTACAGTTTTCAGTACGCTACGCTGCTGTGCAAAACGTGGGGACTTTTATAATTTGAAAAAATGCCATGGTATAGTTCATGTAATCAGTACAATGTGTACGTATATTATCGTTTACAAAAATTTTGAACAACGATAAGTGTGAAGTTTTCACCAATCTATATCCTGAGGTGAAACTGGTGCACAGACCAAACTATAGTCTACTATATAAAAATATCATGTATATTTCATTAGAATTATAAACGACCATTGGAAATGAATGAGCGCAGATCCTTACTATTCACTTTATCATAAAATGAAGATATTGTAAAGAATTCTCTGAAAAATTGCTAGTCTACTTATAAATGTTAAACTTTTGAAACCGGTATATTTAAAGCGTTCGATTAACTGTAATGACTTTTTTGAATGTATGGTGCCGAAATTCCTAGTATCAGTTAGGAATTTAATCGGGACTTTGACTCTTTTGACTATTTGAGCAATTGTTTAAAAGAAGAACGGAAAGATAGAACGTTAAATATTTATGGGTTTTGCTGCTTATTTTGCAAAAAGTACACAAAAAAGAGATCTAAAGTAAATCTAAATATGCTGATACGTTGCTGCTTAATTAGAGAACGCTGATCGGTTTTCCTTTTTTCAATTTGTTTAAGCATATAATGACGAAGTGCATATGGCTAGATTTATGGCAACCAAATATATTGATTTCAACTTGAATTCTCTTCAAAAGTGCCAACTTAAGTTCTCTATTATCGTATGATTTTATTCATGTGGTTTTTTATCAAACAAAAATGCAAACTCAATTTTTGTATTCACTAAAAATACAAACGAATTCGCATCTACTTTCTAGATAATAGTATTACTATTTCTGTAAATTAACGTGGGAATTAAATTTTTTCCATTGTTAGAGCCGAACTGAATTTTTAATGGTAAATAATGGTACGTGTAGAACATTTATTGTAATTTCTTTTCTATCAAGTCGTTTAATATTCTCATTTAATATGATATAAAAAATATAAAAGATTATAACTTACAATGCGAAAATAGCATACTAAACATTTGGTAACGGTTAGATTAAACTAAAAGGGTGAACTAAACCTTACTGACGAATTAGGGCTGGAGTAGAAATTATCGCATTAACACAAATTCTACTTGTAGTCTTGTCTAGTGTAAATTTTTAGCCATTAAAATTAATATTTTGAGTATATTTTTAAAGTTTGAATATATTCTAATTTCATCGTTACCTTTTAGTTAGCATAAAGATAGGCGGGAAAATTATACTCTAAACATTCATTGACAATTTAATTATATGATATTCTAAAGAACTGACAACTAACTGATCAGTGATCAGGTTATAGTTCAAAAAATATAATTTTTCTATCGAATATTTAGAACACAATAACTAATAGCATATATCAAATCAGATAACATTTATGACAATTTTGATTAATTTCCGACTCAATTTAGTATCTAGTAATAGTGGTTTGTGATGTACAAAACAATTTACAACAGAATTAAACCGGGCTTCATGTAAAATATTGTGGTTAGTTTTCTAATTGGATTAAGCATATCTAATGTTACATTTTATTATTGATAGTTTACAAACATTTTCCTAATATTTACATGCATAATTAGGACCTACTAATTATGGAACCCACATCATTCTCACTCTCGCATTGTACGCGTGTAAGTTTACAGGTTTTTAAAAGCGATAGGTAGCACATACGACGAAAGTCTATTCTTTGGAATTCTGGGTAAAATTTGATTCTTTGATACAACTGAAAACCTTTTAACTAGCATTGTGATTCATTATAATTACATTCAAAAAACTCTTTGAAATCATAAACGTCAAAGTCATCTTTTACATTGTTAAACACACATCTAATTGCTATGAGATTACCTTAAGGTTTGATTTTTTATTTTTTCATGTCAAAATTAATTAATGACAAAACTGCATATACTAATTAATTATACTTACCTAACAACAAAATTAAAATTAAAGTACTAGAAAAAATCCCAAATTTAAAAATAAAACTAACATTTAATCATTTCCTGCTTACATCTGCTCATTTACTACCCAACTTGATTTGTTTGTGCTGTAGCATGAAATTTCATACTCGCTTGAAACTACTTTGTAATAAACTTTTTTTAATTGAGGAAATAAGGTCCAAATATTGGATTTACAGGGTTGCCTTACGCAGCTCAGCAGTTTTAGAATACTTCTTCCACCAGCTTCTACTTTCTCCAATGGTCTAATAATGTTTGCATGACTGGTCAAGGTCACTGTAATTTGAAGGTCACAAATTGAATTTTTCATTGGCAGCAAAAAATCCAGGCAGGACAAATTATTCATTCTTAGATAAAAGCTTTTTAGATGGGGAAGCTTCAATTGGAACTTGCATCCATCACGATAGATTTTTTCCTTATCCACCTTGTCCACTGCCACTGGGAGAGTTAGATAAAGTTTGGTCAAGGTGTTTTTGAATATTTTTTCAATTAGATCGAAAACTTGCTGCCAGCCAATAAAATCTGCGCAAAACTCAAAGTTAAGATCTAGTTCTTTTAGTTTCCAGTCCAAAATGTCCATTCCAAGAAATCCGACTTGAGAACAAAATATTATTTCCAATTTTTCTAAATCAGGTAGGGCTACCTTAGAAACGTCATACGAGAAACGGTGGTTTTTCAAGATATTAGTTAGTTTTTTCAAACGACTACTTGTGCGTAGTAGTTCAGTGAAGACGGAGGGCAGCAAGTTGCAAGTCAATAGCATTTGCATTTTCGGCAATGATGGTAGGGGTCTTGCGTTGATCTCTACCTGTAGTTCATTTAATTCATTCGCTGAGGGCGCATTTTCCTCCTCTTGATGCACATAAACGTGATTCACTTTCAAGTTGGGCATCAACTGCAAGATATCTCTAATTCTCGAGTAACATTTGACTTTCAATTGAAAAGATTCGAACTGTATATTGGAATGCCAGACGTGCTGGCCATACTTCCGAATTACGGCAATGATGTCATTGTAAAAGTTTAGCTCATTATCTTCATCAATGTCCACAAAACCAATTTGAAGTGTTCTTCCCAAAAACGGATTCCTTTTTGTATTCTCGTGAGTTTCAGCAAAGTGCTGAATCATACTCCTAGCAGGCTGGTACTCTGTATTTGTTATAAACGCATTCTTAGTCAGAAAAATGGAAACAAAGTCCTTGTTTTCCCCGGCAACGTCAAGGTGGAGAGAATGATGATCGAAAACGTTATCCACGGCAGTGCTCCAAACGCGACAAACTAACCGAAGATTGAGAAAGTCTCTACATAAATCCATTGCCGTTACTCTCTTGTCTACATAAGCAGGATCATCCTCTGAAAGGGAAAATTCTGGTTCAATTGAATCTTTCTTTTCGCAATCGAGCGGTTTTGCTAAGTTGTGGAGCACATTCTTGAACAGAAACTTTGTTCTTTGTGGCGCAAGTAATTCCCGAAAGAAGAGACTACTATTGCTTATATTTTCCAGGTCACCACAGTCGTCCACTTCCTCAAAAACAAGATGCCAAACCTAGAAAAGCGATTTGGCAGTGTAATTTCAAAAAAATGCTAACTGCTCAGCAGACGAATTTAATTTGATAAAAAATATTTTACCTCTTCTGGTAAAATGTTGAGTGCACATCTTCGGTCTTTCTCTGCCAAACTTTCCCCTTCGCAGTGGATTGAGACAGGCTTTACAGGTGTCACGGATGAGGTTAAATTGGTAGTCAATTTTAACTGAGGCGATGGCCGTTTTCTCATTTCAGCTCCCTTAAATCCAGCCGTCTCTCCGCTGACTTGCTTCAGTTTTTGTTTTCCAGACATTTAAGGTGATGAGATGACCTGTTTCAAATGGGGCGAAATAAGTCGCATGATTACTAACAAAACAAGGTTTAGTATTCATTTAATTGAATCTTTGTCTCGAACATTCAATTACGATTACTGAAACCAATGTTAAGGAAATAGGTCAAAATTTACCGCTGATCCTAAAAATTCAATTAAATTGAATCAATATGTTAGTTTGTTACAGCACGACCTCTGCACACGAGTTTTACCCTTGCCGAATCACAAATCAACCAAAAATATTCAGTTTGAGCAATTATTTTTTGCGAACACAACTTTGCAAATTTTAGCCATATGAAAGCAAGTTTAAAATAAACAGCTTCAAAAATTCAAAAAATTGGTTGAAGGTAGTTATAATTATAATCCGTTGAACAGACGGAGATAGGTAAATAACTGCTTCTACAACTGAGCTGTGTCGTTTTGCAAAAGTCAATAGCAAGGGGGTGACGGCGCTTAGGTTCAGCAGCCTGTAAATATGCACAAAGTCTGGGAGAACAAAGTTGCATTTTTATTACAGCACACCACAGTTGCTTAGCACGGTGAAAATAGATTAGCAAGCTATAAGAAACAAAGTGATAGAAGCATAGATATTTTTGCTAGTAATATTGGTTACAAGGATTTAAGGCTCAGTTTATATATTAGCATTTTCAAGTGGTATGATATGACTTATCATTCTCACTGTGAAAATGGTATGAAAGAGTGAAGACCTAGAAAGTGTATTCTATTAAAAGCTTATCAATAATCAAAATCAAAATGAGTACCCCCTATTTTCTTGCCATGTAAAATCCATTAAGTCATCAATTTATTAAGAAACCAAGAAGTGCAGTAAAATTTGATACTGCAAACAGACTTGGGAGTTAAAAAATTAGCTTTTCTAAATTTGTTACTGCTCGAATGACAAAGCGAATTACGTGAAGAAGAGTTAATGTTGCCAACGAACGAAAATACCACAATTTTTACCATATTGCATGTATGTGCTAAGGATTTTTTCGTAAAAAAACATATTTACTTTCGCTGAAAAATGAAACCAATCAAAAAATGTTACGCTGATGCAAGTCCTTGCATAAAAAGTATTCTTGTTATTTCTTTGCTAGCATTCCAAACTATAAAACATCATTTTCACTGTTTCTCCAGAGAAAGTAATTAAATTTTTCAAAAAGCAAAATTGGGCTCAACCATTAAGAACCCAAAAGACCTTTACATTTTGTCACAGTTCAAGATAATAGACGTGTAGGATCAAACTGATTCTAAATTATGCGGAATGAATATACTAAATTATTTTGAGCACTTGCCAGCAGGAGTTCTTGGTTAATTTTAAATTGGATAAGAATATTTAACCAGACTGGCCTGACTAAATGAGCTGAATCAATCAAATTTGGGTATGAAAATCTTTGTATTTTCCGGTTATGTAAATTTTTAAATTTCCTATGCTAGCAATATCAATTTTTTGTATAAGTAATCCAGTATTTTGCGAAAATATGCTCCTTTCAACTAAGTTAGCTAGATGAATCAAATGTTTNAGTAATCCAGTATTTTGCGAAAATATGCTCCTTTGAACTAAGTTAGCTAGATGAATCAAATGTTTATATAACGAAATTCAGTATTTTGCGAAAATATAAAACTTTGAATTACCTAGGCTAGAAGTATCAATTTTCGTATAAGTATAATTGCGTATTTTGCGAAAATATAAAACTTTGAAATACGTGCGCTAGAATTACCAACTGTTTAATGTAAGTAATTGTGTATTTTGCAACAATATTCTCCTGTGAACCAAATAAGCTTGAAAAATCAAATTTGTATGTCTATAATACAGTATTCTGGAAAAATACAAGACTTTGAATTATGGTTACTAGATTAGAATCAATTTTTTAATATAGATAATCAGGTATTTTGTGAAATTATGAAGGTACCTTTGGCCCTAAGCTGGAAGTATCCAGACTGATATCCACATTCATACTTGAGTTCATTAAACTGGCAAAATAGAAAAAATACGATAAATTAAGTTTGCCTTTCTCACGTTAAGTCAGTATGGAAAAAATCAATAAGTTCATCCGATTAACGCTACTGGTTTGGTGTTGAGTTACGGTTGCAATCAAAAATTTGTCGCCACTTTTCATTCTAACGTCCTTTTAATTTTTACTGAAATGCAATATTGAGTATGATACATTAATCAATAGTTTATTCATGCCCCTAAATCTACAAACAGTACAATGTTGGTATCTTATTTTTCGTGAAAATCAAAAGCTAACTTGATATATTTTTACTCAATTAAACTTCGATTCATAATCATTCAGAAGAGTCGACTCACATTTTAAGGACCTTGGTTTGAATATTTTATTATGATTTAAATGGTTGGAAACAGGTAGTATTACCCTTAATTGCTGATTAAAGACTAGTGAAAAAAGGCAAAAGGTTAAAAACACCTACCTTTGGTTTTCTGAAACGTTGGGAAAAATTGAAGGAAACTATTTTGTTACTGCACGGTTAATAAATTTTTTTTGTCTGGCTATTTTGGGATATTAGTTGGCAGTCTCACGACCACTTAACAAAAAAATTTCATGCATATCATGTTTGCTCTTTCATTCGTCAAAAATTTAAAAGAAAGGTTTAATACAACAGCCAAGCGTGTTTGCTTTTCCTGAAGTATTTAGTGAAAATACTGGTAGAACTTTCTGTACTTTGATAATGCAGCGTTTGTGCATGCGTTGTTTGAAGTATTTGGTAAAAATACTGGTAGTACTTTGAGTATTTTGATAAAACAGTGTCCTGGCATGTGCTTTCTGAAGTATTTAGTGAAAATACTGGCAATACTTTATGTACTTTGATAAAGCAGCGTCTGTGCAAGTGTTTAAGAGTTATTTATAGAAAATACTGGCAATACGTTATGTACTTTGATAAAGCAGCGTCTTCGCATGCGTTTTAGAGTTATTTGTAGAAAATACTTGCCATACTTAATGTACTTTAATAAAGCAGCGTCTGTGCAAGCGTTTAAGAGTTATAGAAAATACTGGCAATACGTTATGTACTTTGAGAAAATAGCGTCTTTGCAAGCATGCTTTGAGGTATTTCCTGAAAATACGGGTAATACTTTATGTATTTTGATAACGCAGCGTTTTGTGCATGCGTTGTTTGAAGTATTTATTGAAAATAATAGTAATAAATTATTTACTTTGATAAAACAGCGTATTTGCATGCATATTTTGAGGTATTTAGTGAAAATAGCACAAACCGTTTGATAAAATAAATATTGTAAGAAAACGTGCCCCCGCTAAACTTTACACGATAAAATACTTGCTTGTACAACATTTAATGTGTTTTATATTTATTGAAAAAGCATATTCTCAACCGCTGACTGTGCTTGCTTAGAAAAATTGTATTTTATACTTAAAGTCAAACTACTCAAACTTACTCAAAGTACTCAAACTTGGACGTGCGTACATATTAAATCTAAACAAATTCTGCAACTAAAAAAAGAATAGCATGTTCAGGCAATAAAATATTTATGACGGACATTTGGCCTGGGTCGAACTATTTGCTCCTCTGTACTTATACAATTGAAATTTTCTCATTCTAACAATTACGGACTGTGATGTAAATATCTACTAGGAAGTTGCAGGAGGACGTCGATCCTTATGTCCATTTGATGCTAAAAATTCTCAGATTTGTTCATTTTACCGGACAACCAATGACATATTTTATGAATACAATGTTGATTATGCGCACTCATTGGAAACCAAAGGCATGATTTTTGTATTATGATTTATTTGGATGATCTCAGTCTTGAAAGTTTTGAACAACAGGTAAAAAGAACATGTTATTTAGTAATTTTATTCGATTAATTTCAGTTATTTTCACACTTCATGTAGCCCCTTGCAGTGTGAACAGCAGCGTTTTGGACACACCATTGAATAAAACCGATACATTGTAACTATGAGAAAATAACATAATATTCTGGTTTTCTATACTAAAATAATTGACGCGTTTGACAAAGATGACAATGCTATTATCATTGAGTAAAAAAATCACTAACAATTCTAAATGCTTGCATTTCTCTTCAGCTCATTTGTCCTTCTTTCTTATTGCCCATGAGTTCTTGTTTTCACTTTCACATTCAATTAGAAGCTTGCTTGTGGAGACTTTGTATCCCACTTTCATTAAATTCGGAAACAGAACCCACACATTTGTATTGAAAGGACACCTCACGCAGCTCAGCAATTTCAGAATCCTGGTATCTCCTGATTCCAAGTTCTCCATTGACTGAATAATGTTCTCTTGCTTCTTCAAATTCACCGAAATGCGCAAGTCGGTAACAGAGAGTCTCGAGGGCAGGATAAAGTCCAAACAGGCCAAATTATTCATCTTAATCCACAAGCTTGTCAAATGGGGGAGGTTCAATTTAAAAGTATGACCCACACGATCGATCCAATACTTGTCCGCCTTGTTTACTGCCACTGGAAGCGATAGATTCAGTTTCTTTAAGGTATTTTTGAATTTTTTTTCAATGACATCGAATACCAGCTGCCAGTCAATGAAATGGGAGGAATCATCTAACTTGAGATTCAGCTCAGTCAACGGCCACATTACAGGATCATTGCCGATTCCCTGAAACTCGGCTTCGTAATAAAAGGAAATTTCTAGTTTCTTTAAATCTGTTAGCGCCACCTCAGAAAGCGTATTACGATAACGAGAATCCTTTGTGTGAGCGATCAGAGTGTTGATATGACAACTTGAGCGGAGGAGTTCCCGGACAACAGAAGGAAGCAAATCCCTAGTGATTAGCATTTGCAATTTTTTTAAAGTTGGCAGTGGGTGGAGGCTTATTTCAGCATGTAACCCCTCCAATTCAGTTGCTGATGCCGTTGACTCCGGCCCAACTCCTTGCATGTAGACTTTTAACACTTTCAAGTTGGGCAGCAGCTGGAGAACCTTTTCAATTTTCAAGTAACAATCTCTTTTCAATTGAAAACTTTGAAATTCTATAGTAGAGTACCAAAAGTGTTCCCCGTACTCCCGCAGAACGCTAAGAATGGAATTATCAAAGTCAAATTCATCTTCGTCCTCTCTTTCTGTAATACTTATTTCTATTATTCGCCCAACGAACGGATTTTTAGTTGTTTTTTGATGGGTTTCCGCAAAGTGGTGAAGCATTTTTCCAGCCGCTAGATCGGAAGTGCTTAATAGCCAGGTATTGGTGGTCAAAAAGTTGCTTACAATTTCATTCTCATTTTTGTTTATCTTGTCAAAGTGAAGGGGATGTTTTTGAAAAAAATCGTCAACAGCTTCGGCCCACGCACGACAAACCAGCCGAAGGTTCAAAAATTCTTGACACCAAGCTATGACTGTTGCTTCGTTGACATTATTTTCTTGCAAACCGGAAGTTTCTGAATCATGTATAAACTCCTGGTGGCATTCCAGTTGTTTTCCCAAGAGTTGACAAACGTTTCCAAACAGAAACTTGGTTCGTTGCGGAAAAAGTAACTCTCGGATGTAAGGACTGCTGTTACTTAAATTTTTCAAGTCATCAAAGTCATCTACTTCTTGAAAAACGAGAAGCCAAACCTGTTAAAGCGAATTAATGTATGTAACTTTAAAGTTTTTACTACACAGGGGGACAATTCAATTTGATAAAAAATTTTAAAAAAACAATGTCTTACTTCTTCTGGAAAAATGTTGAGTAGACAACTGCGGTCCTTCTCTGCTAAGCTTAGAGTATCCATGTTGTCGATAGTTGATTGAACAAGGGCATCAGATGAGGTATCGCTGTGCGTAGGGTTCAATTGGAATGGTTGAATGGGTTCCTTTGAATCCATTTGTCCTGATGACACTTTTCCGACAGTCGTCATGTCAAAAGACCGGTTCCTGAACTTTAAAGATAGAAAAATAATCAAATTAATTCACATTTAAAGATTTTAGGTCGCCCAAAACCAAGACACAAGTTTTTAAATTGAATATTCAAGAGTCGGGTGTTGTAACACTAGAAAATCTCTTACTCGCGCTTTTCTTTACTGAAGGCAGCAAACGTAAAGGAAAGGGAAAATTAGTTGAAAATAAATATTTTTCAGCAACTAGCAACTCCACAAATAAATTTTAAATTCCAATTGTCCGTCCGTTGTTGTTGTGCAGAGTACAGAATAATGCAGGTGATTTTTTTACTAACGCGATGTGTTGTTGCTTTTCCGTTTGGAAAGCTAGTGAGTAGTGGTGCTTTGGGAAAATTAGTTGAAAATAAATATTTTTCAACAACTAGCAACTCCACAAATAAATTTTAAATTCCAATTGTCCGTCCGTTGTTGTTGTGCAGAGTACAGAATAATGCAGGTGATTTTTTTTACTAACGCGATGTGTTGTTGCTTTTCCGTTTGGAAAGCTAGTGAGTAGTGGTGCTTAGGCTCAGCTGTCTCTATATATGGGTAGAAAGTCAAGCGAGGAAGAATTTCCAAACTCTCTGCAGTAATTTTTAGAACGGCACGCCACGCGAATAAAGCGGTGATAATGGACTTGGAACTTGTAAGAAGCAAAATTTTTTTTACTAACGCGATGTGTTGTTGCTTTTCCGTTTGGAAAGCTAGTGAGTAGTGGTGCTTAGGCTCAGCTGTCTCTATATATAGGTAGAAAGTCAAGCAAGGAAGAATTTCCAAACTCTCCGCGGTGATAATGGACTTGGAACTTGTAAGAAGCAAAATGCGACAACCAGACGGATAACTATGAAGGTTGACCGCTTTGCATTTCATTTCTTGAGCATTTTACGAACAGCTACATACGATTATTTAATGCTACTGCAAAAATTATATGTCGAAATGAAAAAAAATATTTCCTGCATAGAGAAATTATAATTTGTATAAGAAGTTGAATATTAGTCGAATTAATAAATGATTGATTCAGTAATTATTAATTTTATAAATAAGCATTTTAAACAAAAAAGTTTCCTTTCTCATTTTTTCATGCGGGAAACCTAGCATTCCAAATAAGTGCAGTCAAATTTTGGAAACCCAACATATATATATTTTCATGCACAATTCAATTGAATTGCACACTTCCGGCCTAAACAAAGACACGACAGAAAAATCGAAAGGAAAACAGAAATAATCATTACTAATTAAATTCTGATCAGTTCAATAATATCTACTTTACATAAATTATTGAGCGTAGTAACAAATTTGTCTAATTTCCTGTTTTTTAACGTAAACGGAAGTAACAATAACAATCAATTGTTGATTGAATTAAAATTAAATGTATTAGCATTATAACCTAAAAAATCATTTTCAAAATTTCATTCGAGAATCTACTGCGTTTTCCATATAAATAAACTTTTTAAAACCAATATTTTTTTACTTTCATTCACAATTCAAGTTTCTTGTATTAGATAAAATTTGGACAATGTTCAGCTAATTCACTCAGTTAATTTAAAATCTAACGAGTTTAGTTAGCGCATCTATATTTGCCACCATGTATTTTGACATCATTCGACACATATCTGTAATGTGACGCCAATACCCATGCATTTTGAGATATCACGTGAGAATACTAGAAATCAATAATTATTTCAATGAAGTTATGCCTGTGCACGTGTCTTTGTAGGTATTTAGGCGAAATACTAGAAAAACTCTTACCTTTTGAAATAAAATGACATCTATGCAAACGTGTTATGAGATATCACGGCAAAATACTAGCAAACATTGAAGTTTTTTTGACAAATTTACGTACTAGCACACGTCTTTTGAGATATTCTGACAAAATACTGGAAATGGTAACGGTTTTTATTAAATTGACGTCCTTGCGCATGTTATTTTGTGATATCAACGCAAAATACTGCCGTTTGTTGATGGGTTTAAAGTATATACCACCTTCTCTTGAGATATTCATATGAAAAACTAGATTTCCTTAATTACTGGGAATGATTTTGAATATAAAATAACATTTTTTCTCTAATCTCAACCCGAAAAGTGTAACATTATTTATCTATAGACATTATAAAAATGCACTATTTAAAACTCTCAGAAAAAACTAGAAAATCATCGATTGGTCATTTTCATTCATGCTTATTTCAATTGAACAGGAAGTATTGAAAAAAATATATTATTTACGGTCCGTAGTTCTTCAATTACATAAATCAAAATCTATCTCGTAAGGTTCTATTAATGCAACCACTGGAAATGAGCTCTGCCTTATCTTTGGTTAATGGAAAGGTTTCGTTGATACGTTTCTCTTATAATTTTGCAGGCATTTTCAAACAAGACAACTACTTGTAGAAACCCAGGTTTCTCCTGCTCACAGCGACTTTTTAAGTTGATATGTTAAAAAACTTCGATAAAATAAAAATGCGAGTTATGTTAGTACGGAAAATCACGGAAGAATAATGTCTCAATAACATATTTAAATAATGTATCTGTGAAAATCGAAAAATTGTAATGTTGTAATTAAGACTCACTCAATTTGTTGGATAGCGTGTTCTTGTGGTATTCATTCTTTTCTTTGGAACCAGATGCATATCATGGATACTTTTTATTCGTAACATGTGACTGAACGTCTGAGGGGCTGAAGGGATTATGGAAAGCATATTATTACTAACTTTTCTGAAAGAAACAGTTTACGTATTTTTTATTCAACAAATACATTTTTAAAAATGCCTTAGTTGGATGGATTACAATGTCCTTAATTCTACTTTTTTAAATGTACATTAACTGCATCGTTGATCGACAAATAATGAAAGGACTGCATTGCATTTGTTTCCAAAGTTTTTTGATTTGTTGAATTAAAAACATTTAACTTGGCAATTTTTGAAAATTTGCTGTTGTCTTATTTTCTCTTTGTTTATAGGTTTAAGAACTTAATGCGGAGAAAGTAGAATTAACGGAGGATATTCAAAACATTGTAAATGTCTTCTCAGAACTGCGAAAAATA
>JAANSP010002021.1:0-13730 GCA_036850745.1 Homidia socia | reverse complement strand
GCATTGATTTGTAATTTTGTGATACTTTGCAATGTGAAAATTTACAGTATGAAATGGCTAAATCACTGAAGAATGAAAATGATGAATTGAAGCATCAAATTGGACCTTTGAAACTGGAAAACAACCAATTAAGACAGGCAAATGACAAACTGCAGCAGCAAAATGAGCAGTTAAAGTTGTAAGAGCAAAAATATATTAATATTTAAATAATTCTAAATAAGTATCATCAATACCTAATAAAAATGAACCTTCATATGCTTGCAACAATACTGCCAATACTTTTATGTAATTTTACAATTTCATATACACAGGAAACTGGGCGAATTCTCACAAGCCAATAGTAGTGCGTCAAGTATTTTTCTTAGTAGATCTCCACATACAACTAATCACAATTCTAACCAGGGAAGGAACCAAAATGACCCGTTTAACTTATTTCAAGAAATGTCCCAAAGGCCCAATGCACAAGTTCTTCCAAATTCACATCAGCAACGTTCTGTTCCACCAACTCCAACTGGGTCTAATTACAGTAATCGGATCGCGGCGTTCCAAAACAGTGTTAGGATTTGTTATACCTTCCCCTGCGCCAACTGGATCATCGCCTCAAAGCCAAAATCCACTGTTTTCTCAGATGCCTGGATTCACTCAACCCTTTTCCGTTTCCCGGTCTAGCAACTCATCGCCAGCTACTTTTGACACCCCTACTGGTGTTCAATGTAACGGAGGACTTCCAAGTCCATTTTCAAAACGAAGCGGATTGCAAGCTGCATTGTCGACCCCATCGGATGGTAGAACACCAGAAATTATCAATCGCCTGCGTGGTTTGAATTGGTAAGCTCTTCTTTTAATTTAAAAAAAAAATTTTTATGACTTTAGTTCCTTGTGAAGTTTCGTTACAATTATTAAGTCATTATTTCTTTGTCTTGAATAATTTAGCAGGGCTACTCCCAGCGGTTCTCCTCGTTTTCGTCCTTAAAGTCATAATCTTCACCACTTATGTAAAGAAAACAATGCCCTCGTCGTCGTTAATCTTAGCAATCAGTGTTTTTCCTTTTTAATGATAATCATACGAGTAGTATAAGTGTAATATGTAATAATTTGTGCGTTAAACTTTTATTAATCATTAGAAAGTTTCTTGTTAATTTCGTTACATGTTGTTTTATTTAATTTTGTTGAAATTGTTCCAACTACGAATTACATAATTAATTGCATATAAATAAGATTTTCAGTTAATTTCTTCGTACACCTTTTATAAATACGAATTAGAGTAGATTAATAAAACAAATTTTTCCCACCACGATCTTTGCCTTTGTTCGTAATTTTTGATTCATTGTTTTTTCTCTATACATATGGCTTCTTTCTTTGTTTCATCTTTTCACATCAGATAAACAGGCATAGCATCAGAAATCAGAATATCAATGTGGGGCAAAGAGAAACTTGAAAAGAAAAAATGTGCGGTACTGTACTGTTTCGTTTTCCTTGTCATATGATGTTTTTCTACTTTCCATATTTCCATTTTTTCACCCGTTAGTTCAGTCAGTTGTTTTGTTTAGTTAAAAGTTGCAAATTACAAATTCAAAAATTGAATAATATTCTGTCATTAATAAAAAATTACACTAACGCTATAATAAAAAATAAATAAAAAAGAATGCATAGTTTTAGAAGTCAAATCTGTGAAATTTTAAAAATAAAACTGTTTATTGCAACGAATCGTTAAGAATTTGAAATCGGAATTAGCAAACAAATTAGTTTAGTTTTGCAACGGCCGTATTTAGTAAATTTTCCACATCAAAATGGCTGATTATTGGAAGAGCCTTGAAAAAAAATTCTGTGACACTTGCAAATGCTGGCTAGCGGACAACAAAGCTGTAAGTTTTCGGTGTTTTTTTGGTTATTATTGAACATTGACTGATAGCTTATTTTGTATTATAAAATTAGCCCTTAATAAATAATAAATGCATGTCAAATGTGAATCCAACTATATGATTACAATTCAGCAGATGTTTCGTACTTTTGTATGTTGTATGTAGTCCTAGTCTTAATCTTACTCCAATTACCCAGTGAATTAATATTTATGAAATTTGAATTTACAGAGCATAGACTTTCACGAAAATGGGAAACGCCACAAAGAAAATGTTCAGAAGCGCCTAAAGGAGATTTCGAAAAAGAATAAACAAGATGACAAGAAAGAGAAGAAAATGGAATATGATATGAAGATGATCGAACAGGTCTGTGAATATTTTCTTATGTAGATAGTTTAGCTTATTAGGATATTTAGCATGCAGGAACGTAATCGTTCTTCGTTTGAGGACGTGTGAATTGTAATGGACAGTAATTTAAATTAATTTTGTAACTACTTTAATGTACTAGGCCGCAATGTCTGCAATGAAAAAGGATATGGAGGATAATCCGGATATGTCGATGAAACTTCAAGCATATTATGACAAGACTAAAACGGATCCTCTATCTGCCACGAATGACGCATCAGGTTCAACTTCAAGCTCCTCAACTAATGAGCCTAAAATTTCACATAGATCAGAGAAAGAAAAGAAGGCGGATGAAGCTAAACTTGCACAACTGCAAAAGCCGTCACTACCATATAACCGAACAGGTGGCTGGCAAACCATTCAAACTCAGTAAGAAGAAGATTCAATAATAATCTTATAACTTGGCTAATGATTATTTGTCCCAGCTTTACAGGTGCGTGTTCATAAATTAGTGTTCTTTGTTAACATTTTTGATTAGGGCCGATTATGACCTTGAACTACCTACTTCTGCCTCACCTCATCAGTTTGTTGCAAAGCAGACAGAAAAACGGAGACCAAAGATAACGTTCACTGAAAAATCAGTGGCTTCCTTAAGTTCAAGTAGCAGTATATCAACATCAGGCTTTCAATGCTGTGAAAGCTGAACCGGAAGTTGCATTCAAAAAAAGAAGAGTGGACCGAAGCAACATGAGGAAAAGAGATGACGACTAACTAGATTTTAATGTTTCCATGGCCTGTATTTTGACCGAGCATTTAATTTTGTTATTTATTGTCAAGTTTTTTCAAAATGTATAGAATTTTCGTTTTAGTTTTAGACATCTTATTAAGTTAGCGTTTCAGAAAGACAATTTGCCATTTTTCCAACTGTATCTCAAATAAAAGTTGAGCTACCTCAATCTGGTTATTTATTACCTTAAACCTACATCAATAATTTCCGTTGAATGTATAGAGGCCGATCACAGAGTGCAAACTGCAAATACCAAAGTAAATTTCAATAACTATTAATAATGAAACGGAGATCAACTTCTAGAAGGAACAGTAATAAGGCAAAAGAAAGTGACGCTCTTACGGGTGGTACGACTTTAATTTTTATAAACAATCAAATAATTCCAATATAAGTGAAAACCGTCTAGTTTTCCCAGTGCTGTTTTATATGACTTTCCCAGATAATTCCAATAGCGCTTCAACTAAATCAACTAAAAGGAATGAGCAAGAAGAGAGAATCTTTGTTAACAGGAAAAGGAAACAATTCTAACAGGGATAGTCTTGAAGTGACCATTGATCATGATTTTGTGGTTACATTGTGTGGATTTTTAGCCAATGACTTCTGGGAGACTGCATGGGACATTTGTGAAACGAGGTTCTTAAATGAAAAAAGCTCATTAATAATCACATCAGAGCTACGGGATACATGGTTATCCATTGTGGAAATGCAGTGCATGGACCCTGAAGAATCGCTGATGCAACCAGTGAAAGTACCAACATATGAAGATAAATTGGGACATTTGTGAAACGAGATTCTTAAATGAAAACAGCTCATTAATAATCACATCAGAGCTACGGGATACATGGTTATCCATTGTGGAAATGCAGTGCATGGACCCTGAAGAATCGTTGATGCAACCAGTGAAAGTACCAACATATGAAGATAAAGTACCACTACCAATAAAATTTGACTTTTGGTCGCATGGAGCCCTTGAGTTGTTACCAAGAGTCTATAGAGAGTCTATAATTGACCCGTTTATACGAGCTGTTGCCCCGGGGCCACTAAAAGACGATGAAGTCGACAGAGAAGATGCTGATGGAGGTCTACAAAGCATACCAAGTGATGAAAGTATACAACTGTCAGAGCGTGATATTTCAATCTCACTAGCTGAAGCCGCTAACAAAGAGAGTTCCAATGAGTTCCCTACCGATCAACATAAATTACTAGTTAGGCCATCTAGCCCAATCCCATCACAAGAAGGACTCGAAGAAGAAAAAGGGGGCTTATCACCAGCAGATAGTACTTGGAGTATTGTTTCTACAGGAGGGAGCTTTGCTAACTCCCAGATGACTTCTTTAGATACAAAAGACAGCTCATTAGAGCGTTTACTATCATCACCTAAAAGTTCTGCTAGTTCGACATACGCTGTAAATAAGGAACCAATAAAGTCACGATCCATCGAGTTCTTGTACCCTTCCAAGCAACCTGTTGCTGAAATTAAAGCTTCTTCAGAACTATTGTACACACGTGCCAGCAATTTTGGTGGAAAGAAAAAAAGTGGAGATGGGCTTAAAAAGGAAAGCGAAATTGTTGCATTCAAGCTTCCGCATCAAACTTCATCAGAATCAGTGCGAGAACATTATGAAAGAAAATTACGCAAACCAATAACAGAAACGTCTTCATCGACTCAACTCAAATAAATATATTTTATTGCTAACAATTTAGAGCACGTGTGACTTGGCGCTTTCTTAAACAAGAAACATGATAATTGATAATAATAATTGTAACATTGATAGTAATTCAATTATTAATGTGTAGGGATTTGATTCATGTTTGATTTTTTAGATATTGAAGTATAGGTATGTACGTTTTAGGACAATTGTATTAAATATGTAATGATGTATAATAATTTTAGTGCGATAAATAAAATCACTCGATAACTTTTCCTATAATTTCGTTTATGATTATTCTAGCAATACATTTAACTCGTCAAACTCGTTTTTAAAAATCAAAGTTGCAATAATACAATTTTCTATTTTAAACTTTACTTACAATCATACAAAGCACAACTCTGCAATCTGTTTCTCCTCAAACCAGATTACAGTGTTTATACTTAATTTATAATACATTGCTTGTATTCTTTTATTGCTCTGTCTGATGATAATGATAACGAACGAGTTTCAAGAACTTTCATGTTCAAAGCTGTCCCCATTTGTCATTGTTATTGAATTTTTTGGCGAAAGATTCATTAATCGACCAGTGATCATTCTCGAAGAGTCTGGTATGAATCGCTGTAAAACAGATGTAAGGGTGTATAAGGATGTTTCCATTCCTTGTGGAAAGTTTCGAAGTAGCCAAACTCGTCGATATTCATCCGTCAGAATCAGCAACCTTAAATAATACAACAAACATTTATTAATGTTTTCCAACATATTTATTATTATTTTTCTTTAGAAAAGAAATAAAAATTATCAACTTTTTTTCTACTTGTCAGTTTCGACTTATTTCAAAGAGAAGCTTACTTGTTCGCAATGTCCGTTCGAACAGTTGGAGGCAGATTAGCAATTCCAAAATTTACAACAGTTAATCCCATATTGCTCCGCGGATTAATGCCAGCCACAAGTAAACTTCTTCCAATCCTGAAAAATCAAGAGTAAATGTTTAATCTATAAAAAATTGTATTCACTAAAAAAGCGTGTTTGAAAAATTTGGGAAGAACGAACCTGCATGACAGTAGCATTAATTCCATCGTCAAACAAAGTTCATCAAATACTGGGTTGTCCTCGTGTGAAATTTTGGAATCTAGCAGCAGTATTGTCTGGCACTTTTTGATTGCTCGTATACATTTCTAAATTACATTATTCTTCCTTCACGTACATACACATAAATAACATATAAATAACAATAATTTATACAGCAGCAATTTTTTGTCGACACTTACAATAAATGACTCTAGCGATATTTTGTCTAATGAGACAGTGTCTGGATCGGTAAGAAGTCGGTACAATGTACTTCCAGCTGCAGGTGGTAGATTCGTCATATCATTTGGCTGCTGGCTGCATGCAACGCGCAATAGGCTGGTTTCAGTACAGCCCAACTGGAGGACGACCTGTCCAGCAATTCCCGACTTGTCTTTTAGAATGTACGTGCTAATCAAACTGGCCAGTGATCCTTGTAAATACTCCTGCTCAAAGTAGAAACAAGGTTTTAGTTACCTTTGCACTTGAAAACATGTATGGTAAATATCTTTAGAGATATTCGTACCCAATGTGTGTTATGGTTCCAAGCTAACCCTGCAGCTAACAAGAAGCCTGGCCACGCAAAAACACGAGAAGTAAAATTGCAACTTCCTGACCAATTTGCTACAATTTAACCCAAGGCTAGAGTTGTTGACTGCATTAAGAGTTCCGTGGTAAATGTTGCAGAGTGAAGCCTCGGGACACCCAGAACATGAACTCCATGCAGAGGTGCCCACACACACGCATGAGGCGCATGCACTTTGGGTCATTTCTAGCAATGAGGCTCCAAAATTGTAATCCGCCTTAACATTTAAAATACAAAAAAAATATTCCCTAATTAGTTAATTGCTTATAAACAGATAAATGAATTATTAAAACAAAAAAAACTTTAAGAAAAATGATATTGGCTGTGTGTGAGTTATCGCAGACTCATACATTTCCTCGAACGTATGAATCCCTCGTTATCACATATTCTTACTATATGTTCCAATCTGTTTGCATTTGTGCAATTAGTTTTCACATTTACGTATAAACAGCAGAACAGCTCAGTTGCAAGTAATGTTTTCATAGTTTTACTTACTTGAAATCCATATTCCACTAATACCACATTTGCTGGAACTGTATTTAAAACTGCAGGATTGGTTATGTGTGTTTTCAAGGCATTAAAGCACATCATCACAATACTATCTACCTTCAGACACGGGGAGAAACTCCCAAATGGCACTAAAATTAATTCTGTGATCGCTTTCAATACTGTCTTTTAAAAAGATTAAACTGGTTAGCTGAGGTCCAATATGAATGTATCTGCAAAAAATAATGGTTAATTATGTTTAGACTCGTACATGAAACTTTTGGTCTTCTGTACAATTATAGAAAAAAGTAAAAAAAACATATTTAGAATACTTTGATGATGCGAAGCAAGGTAGAATTTCTTTCAAGACAGGTTTGATTGTCTGAAAATATTCAACGGCACTAATTCCACAAGGCACATCTATGGCAGGTACCAGAGTTATGCAAGCATCTTGACAGTTACGGTCAATTGCAACTAAAAAAAATATTTAGAATACTTTGATGATGCGAAGCAAGGTAGAATTTCTTTCAAGACAGGTTTGATTGTCTGAAAATATTCAACGGCACTAATTCCACAAGGCACATCAATGGCAGGTACCAGAGTTATGCAAGCATCTTGACAGTTACGGTCAATTGCAACGATTTCCCTAGAGAATTTACCGATTGAAGCAGCCATTTTGTTTGAACAGATTAAAAATACGTATAAATGAATTATTAATGTTTTTAGAGTTGTAGCTCCATTACCCTTTCGTATATGACAACGGTGGCCCATTTTTGTCTAATCTCATGTGAAGGTGCAGATAGTTTATCTTGAGCATTCCCAGTGTCTTGATGATTTCAAATAGACTTTCCTATAAAACCAAAATCGAATAATTGTGTTATTACACCTAGGTTGAAGTAGATTTACAGTTTGTACTACTTTGTACAGAAATATTTTTCTTACAATCGTAGGAATGCGCTCTTGAGTTACATCTATAAACACTGCTCTGTGTTTAAGGCTGGGATGATCATTTATTATCACCGGCGGAATAGTTGCTGGTTCTTCTTTGGAATAAATTGTCAACAGCTGAAGAAACGTACTTATTGCATAATTAAGCCCGCAAAGATCTGCCGCTGTGATTCGAACCTAAAAGTAATAATAGTTGAAAATGTTTGAAAACATAAAAAAAAAGTTTTTTTGCAACTTTCACTGTGTTTTTGCTTTCATTTTAAACCTTTTGACTGGAGATATGCAGCCTGTAAGAATTTTGAAGAGAAAGAATGTCTGGATTGACGCAGCATTGAATGTGACTAGAAAGAATGCAGGATGTTTGGCTGCAGTCATAAGAAATACTGTTTTCAACTTGTTGAGCTGTTACATCGTATCCCAGATTTTCAAACACATCCTTATGAGTGCTGAAGACATCCAGAATTCTGAAATAAAATATATCAAAGTTCAAACAAAATTCTTGAATCGAGTCACCTAGAAAAACATGTAATAGTTTAAATGATCCCTCTCTAAGGAAATTCACCTGTGTACAGATTCTGAACTTTTTACAACCGACAGATACAAGATTTTCTCAGGCCGAAAATGCAAGCCCTCTAATTTGTTGCAGGCTCTTTGGTTGTGGCCAAAGCAAACTGAGATTTGTATCAGTGATGATAGGTTGTATGGGTGCCTTCCATTCAAGACCTCTGATGACCCCCTCCAGACACTATATGAAAAACCAAATATCTTGTGATTCTACGTTTCAACTAACCAAATTTTTAACTATAATTAATCTTTTAGAATATTATGGTATCAAACATACTGCATTAAACCCTGGATGCAATGGAATGTACTCCACGCTCTCTGATGCGACATTAGGATGATGCCCATTTACTGACGGTGTTCTCAGTGGCGTTTCTTTGGGAAATATAGGGCTTTCCGGACCAATCGAATCGATCGAAGAACTCCTGTTATTACGTTTAAACTGGGCTGCTAGATAATGACTAAACAACGAAAAAATTGCTGGTTTTTGCGAAGCTAGATCCAGAGGAGATTCGTCGGCAAATTTTCTAATAAAAGAAAGATAAGGTAACATACAATTTTAGTGATTAAAATGGCAAATTTTGTGCCTCCGACTTTTGAAAATAATCCATGTACCCTTTCTCGGCCTTAATTAACGGAGAAGCATTTGATTTCAGCAAAGTTTGTACGATTTCAGGATCACCTCGATCTACAGCATCATGTAATGGCGTTACGCCTTCTGTAGTCTCACAGTTAACATCAGCACCCTTATCTACATTAAAAAACGTGTAGTGAACGTTATAATTATTCTAATACATATATGAAATACATAGTTTGTCAAAGACTAATGACTAATAATCTCATATGATCTGATATCTTACCGATAAGGAATCTCACAGTCTGTCGAGTTTCCAAATGAAACAGCCCAATGAAGAACTGTATTTCGCTTCTCGTCACAATCCCACGAGTTTGGATCAACGCCAGCTTTGATAAGTTGATCCATTCTTAAAATACTGAAATCAAATAAGAATCAATTAACCGGGTCTACTCTAGACAACCCAACTTAGAACCTCACACAATAAATAACACAGCAACTAAATTTAAATTTTATTTATAGTAATAACTTACTCTGACTTAGCTGCAGCTCGCAATAACTCTTCTACATAAACCTGTTGAATGGAATCTGAAGTTGCCATTTCATAAGCATTTTCTCCTTGTCGGTTTTCAATCACTGGATTGGCTCCAGCTGTCAGTAGAGCTCTTACAACATCTTGGAGCCCCAGTTTCGTAGCCAGGTGTAAAAAAGTTCCTTCTGGAACTACCAACTCTTGTAGTATCTTCTCCCTCAGTGAAATGCCACCTTCAGCATCTAAAGCAATTAGGGAAATAAGCAAAAAAAATATGTGTAATTAAAAGTATTCAAAGTTATTAGTTCTAGAACAAGATTCATTTTATCTAAATAAAATTTTCTGTTTTTCTTTCGAGCAGCCAGCAACTCACATTTATGACAATTTTCCAGAACAGTGTTTAAAACATCCGTTCTCCCCACAGTCACAGCTTTTTTCACTTCCGCTATTGCCTCCTCCATCTTGTTTTCACTACCATCAAGCTCATAAAATGACCCTCAAGTTTTACAATGAATGGTACCGACAACTCGATAATTGAGTTAGTAAAGCTCCAGCGAACAAAGACCCCTTACAAACCTAATATGTCAACTGACAACAGCAGCATATGTCTAGGAGTCTAGGAGCTTTGATTTCAATCAACTTAAATATGGAACACACAAGCAGAGTTTAACAAGTTGAACACACTCTCTATAAATTCGGTAGACTCTACTTCTCCAGCAGAAAACAACATAATCAACAGTTTAAGCCTACATAACAGCAGATAATTGACAGTCACAAATTTAATTCCAACAGATTTAATTTATTAAGATTTAAATTTAATTAATGTAGTAAAGTTTTATTCCATCTGTATTTTAGGATCCCAAAAAACATCCACAAAACATACACCTGCCTAATCTAATCGGTTGAGTTTGTTTGTTGATGATGATGTGGTATGTTGTCTTTCCTGTCAACGTCAACAGCTCATACACAACACAAAACACAGCTCCGACGTCACCTGATTTTATGATATTTGGATAAGTTGGATGGAAGGAATGCATGCTTAGGTATGCATAAAATAAAATTTGCTCATTAAAGAGGAGTCAGCGCGGGAAAAGATAGATTTGAAAATTGTACTGTGAACTTGCAAACTGAAACTGAAGGTTATCTGTTTGAAGTTTTGTGTCGTCAGTCAGATAAAGCCGGATTCGATCACCGGATAAAATGGGATTACGGACAATTTACGTCTCATGAATGCGGCCAAACTAGAAATTAACGTATTCGTTTCTCTTTTGTCTCAGTCTTTGGCAGGAGTTTGCATAATTTTTGATTTAATAATCAGTAGTCAGGGCCCTTAGTTAGGAGTGTTTAGTTTTGATTTTTTAATTGTCCATCGTATGTGTCCGTCTAGTCAGTCGGTGTGACTAGTACTGTGAGTGAAAGTGTACACGGTGCAGCAGCAGCACTTTTTATCGCCATTTCATTTCCCAAGGATTGAATGATTTTAAAATTTTAAGAGGTATGTTATTATTGCCAATTCCACTTCAATAGGACCGGCAGGTTTTGATAATAAGGAGATGTGAACAAATTCACAGATTTGGAAAAATATATAAGTTAAAAAGTAAAAAATCTGTCGGAATTTAAAGTTACAACGTTTCTGTTGTTTCAAACTTGGCTTTCGGTGGTCGTTTTCTTTAAGTTTTCTTTAAAAATTTGTAATTTTTTCGCACTATATATAGCTTTTGCAAAGGTCAAGAAAAATGAGTGCACTTACACGTTTGGCCAAGCGAATTGGCAGGATTATTCTTGACGTGGTTGTTGTCACATCCATTTTGATCTTTATACCTGGACTTCCCCCGTATCTAAAGTTTGAACCTTACAGGTAGGTTTGTGAAATTTTCTAAAAATGAAAAAAAGAAACAATTTTTGAAATTATTGTATAGGTGTTATAATGTACATATTCAGTAGTTATTAAACTAATATTATAATTGTTGATTAGCATTACTCCGGCTAGGGAACTTACTGGAAAACTGGAACCCAACACAAGACTGGACCGAGCCACTCCACTTTTAAACGGAGAGATTTTGGGACCTGAATCTATTGCCGTACGAGGAAATGAGCTGTACACAGGATTGATTGGAGGAAATGTGATTAAATATGTAGATGGAAAAGCTTCTGTAGTTGCCAAGTTTGGCTCTGACTGTGGTAAGTTTTGCCCTTTTCCTCACATAATTTTAGATATTTTCATCTCTAATATTAATTAATGATGCGGTGATTAATTTGTTTTGTATAGAGGGAAAATGGGAAGAAACAAAATGTGGCCGACCATTGGGCATGAGATTTTCTCCAGCGGATGGGAAATTAATTGTTGTCGATGCGTATTATGGCGTTTTCAGCGTTGATGTTGATAAAGGTTGAAATAAAACTTTTTGCCCTTGTACTAAATTTTCTTATCAAATTAGTGTAAACTAAAAAAATTTATAGGCACTTTCCAAAATTTGGTTTCTTCTAACGTGACAATCGACGGAAAATTGCCCATGATTCTAAATGATTTGGACGTTGCCCGAGATGGGTCAGTTTATTTTAGTGATTCAAGTACTCATTCTAGTTTACAAGATTCTGTTGATGAATTTCTTGGAGAACCATCCGGCAGGTCAGTTCAGTTGGTCGCATGCGTATTTATTATGTTATGTGAAAAGAATCGTATGAAAAACACAATGTAATTGTAATGAATGTTGTTAATTTTTGTTTGTTCTCAAATTACAGACTTATTCATTATGATCCAAAAACTAAAAAATCTGAAGTTCTACTTCGCAGTCTTCACTTTGCTAATGGTGTTCAATTGTCAAAAGACGAAGAATTCGTAGTTGTTTCAGAGTCTGCACGATCTCGTGTCATGAAGTATGTAATATCATGTTAAAGTTTTTTAATCTCCTTGCCCAAGAATAAATGAAATGCTTACTTTCTTCTTTGATATTATCCAGATATTATTTGAAAGGGGAGAAGAAGGGAACCTCAGAAATTTTTATTGATGGATTACCTGGATCACCTGATAACATTCGTCCCAATGGAGGAGGAGGAATGTATATTAGTCTAATTGCTCCACGATATGCAAATGTAAATTCCAAAACCATTAATAAAATCACTTTTAGCCATCACAGCATATAGTACTTGTGCTTATGTTACCTACCTCCTTAACACTCACTATTATTGGATTAGAAACGTTCTCTTTTGGATGTGCTGGGACCTTTACCATATGTTCGAAAGTTGCTTTTACGACTGATGTACATGGTGAAAATAGTTTTACATGGAATAAACTATGTACTCCCCAATGAATACACTGCTAAAGCTGCATATTATGTACGTTTTTCTCTATGTTGCAAACATTATGTTGTAGTCACCGAAAACATGTTAAAAGATGCAAATGAAATGAATATTTCTTTGTAGACTGGACATCTTGAACCCATTGCTCAATTTCTTCCTAAGCATGCGATTATCGTGGAGGTCGACAAAAATGGAAACATTATTCAAAGCTTACATGGTCAAAGCAAGGTATTTTCGTCAACTTGCCCAATCATATATACTCTTCAGTTCGTAAAAACCATTTTTTTAAACAAAATCTATGCTTACTGCTAAATATGCTTGGTGTTACTTTGTTAGGTCCACCACATCAGTGAGATTACACTTGACAATAACGGAAAATTCGCATACTTGGGATCGCCTTACAATACACAAATCTGGAAAATCAACGCGAAAGATTTACAAACAGCAGAGAAGAAGATTGTAGAAATGAATTTGGGTTAATTTGGTCGGTAATCTGGAAATGGAAATACTCAAAAGAATGTCGGTCAACACCATCAATACCTACATTACTACATGTTTCCAATAACCATTTGATTTGATGTTAATTTGCTGAAATTTTTAATACTTAAACGTAAAGCATTTATAAGACTGTAGATTTCCCAAAGTTTTTTGTAAGCCAGTAACGAAAAATTATGTCAAAGTTAGTTAAAGTTTAGTTTAGTTGTCAGTTTATGAATTTATGGTCTCTTAATTATACTTAAAGTTAAAAATACGGTTCCGAGATCCAACCTCGATGCCTTTGAAACCTACTCAAGTACTTTGAACAAAGTGATTTTAGCCCTATACATTTGCCTTTACAAAGTAGTCAATGATGTGCATCATGGATAATAATGAAATTTTGAAATGTAGTATCTTGATATAATTAGACAGATTGGTTTTATGCATAATGTTTGTGTGAATCGAAACTTAGGAATAGACTGAAAAAGGTTGTTTTATGTCATAATATCTTCTTTAATTTTATTGTACATTCCTCATTTGTAAACTTTTTTTGAATTA
>JAANSP010002020.1:0-13737 GCA_036850745.1 Homidia socia | reverse complement strand
GAACAAATGCAACAAGCTCGCCAAATAACTCATACTACATGCATTGCTAAATAATTAAAAGGTAATGTTTTTTAATTAAATATTTTTAAAAATGCAACACTGATTCGTTGTAAGCGAAAAAGTCATTTTGAAATATTGTTATAATAATAATTATTATTACTGTGTAATATTAAAATGCAAAGACTTTTTCACGTTTGTGTACATCCAAATGAATATACATGATAATAATAATATGTATTACTTATATTATATATTGAAATAAAACGACAAATAGACGCTAAGTTTTTATGAAAAAAATAAAATCAATAATTGGTTATTATTATTATTATTATTATTATTATAAAATACCTACTGAAATAACTGTTTGTATGAAATTATATATTATTATTATTATGCTAAAATAATTTTTATGTACTTTAATATTTTAGAACCGTATCATTAATTCACATGCAATAATATTTCATTTTAAAGAATAAAATAGTTTTAATTGACCGGATTTTAGTTTTTTAACTTTCAAGTATTTAGCGCTAAACATATTATATGCTTTTTATGCATATAAAACATTTTAACCGCAATAATGAAACCAGGGATGTTTTTTTTCGTTTTTTATTAGAAAACATTTTAAATGTGCCATATTAAAATATTGAAATACAAACCACTAATCAAATAAATTGTTATTGTTTTTATTATTAATAATGTTTTTTAACTTTCAAGTATTTAGCGCTAAACATATTATATGCTTTTTATGCATATAAAACATTTTAACCGCAATAATGAAACCAGGGATGTTTTTTTTCTGTTTTTTATTAGAAAACATTTTAAATGTGCCATATTAAAATATTGAAATACAAACCACTAATCAAATAAATTGTTATTGTTTTTATTATTAATAAAAATAATAATTAACTGGAATTCTGAGCAAAGTAAGTATTGTGAAATAACAGTGCCAACAACAACAAAAGTTGATTATTAATAAATAAATATGGTGTGGCGAACGTCTTAAAAATGACATTTAAAAACAAAAATATTCATCATCAGTAAATAAAATAAAGTTTAGTATTGTGGTTAATGGCTAGAAAAAATTATATGTATTATTATTATGTATTTTGAGGACAACGTCTTGAGAATGCAATGTGACAAGAGTGATTATGTGAATTGTCAATAATGCCATGATGATGATGATAGATAATGATTCTGTTTTTGTAGGTTTACACGTACTTTTTATATAAAATAATAATAATATACGATATGCATAAAATAAACAGCTAGCTGATTGAATGAGACGGACTATTTGATGATGTAATAATAACAAGGAGTAAAAAAGAGAAATAAAATAATTATTATTAAAATAATGCCATGTTCAGTCCAGAGAAAAGTTGACTCTACTTTGTATTTATGTTAAGCCAAAAGCAACAACAACAACAGCAGTAGCAGCAGTTTTCATTTTCTCGAACCCATTTTTCATTGATGACCTTTACATGTACCTTTGTAATGGAGCAGTGCACCGATTGAGAAAAAAACGAGGAAATGTTTTGTAGTCGAAATATTGTTCACGTGGAATGGAAACACTTTAAGTTTTACACAATCTGCATATATGTAAATGTGGAATACAATTTGGAAACATTCCGCGAAAGATTCCTGATTAAGCATGTGGCTTTTTTACGTAAAGACTTGGAATTACATATTCGCTAAAAAAAATAGCTGAGAGAACGTTTGTTTTTTTTTAAAAAAAGATCTTTGCTCAATTTAACAGGAGCAGATTAAACTTAAAGTTACATGTTACATATGGGATAAGCATTAGCATTATTTCTTACTGCAGGTAAGTACAAAACAAATGAATTCAGGAAAACTACATAGATAAGCATTTTTTGCCACTTTACGAATAATTTGCAAAAATTCGAAATAAACAATGCATAATTCATCATGCACCACCATAATAAGCGTATTTGCAGGTAAAAAATGGACTTGCTTTCCTACACACATGGTCGCTTGATTTCTTCAAACAAATCAGATAAATACTTTGTGAGAATGAAGAAGAGGAACAAAGTTTGGTTTAATGACTTGAAAAAACTGTGCTGTCCTTTGACAAATTTTGTCCGCCTCAACTCAGCTCTTTGCTCAGTAAATGCATTTTTAATCTCTATTACCCATCCGTACCAATTATAATTGATTGTAAGTCACGTTCCTAAATTACTTCGTGAGAATGAAGAAGAGGAACAAAGTTTGGTTTAATGACTTGAAAAAACTGTGCTGTCCTTTGACAAATTTTGTCCGCCTCAACTCAGCTCGTGGCTCAGTAAATGCATTTTTAATCTCTATTACCCATCCGTACCAATTATAATTGTAATTGTAAGTCACGTTCCTCTATCGAATTTTTTCCCCTGAAACTTATCGAATCATTAATTATTACAAAAATGGTATTCTGGACAATATTCACAAAATGGGAATGCAATTTAAAGTTAAACTCAATTTGCACCTGGCCTGGGTGGGAGGAAATATTTACCCCGGTCGCCAGTTAAAATTATTTTAAAAAAGAAAAGAAAAAGGCGCCCGATTACCCTTTTGTCATAAAAATTTCTACATACTCTTTGAATTCATTAACGAAACGACTCAACGATAAAAGAACCATGCTGCCTTTTGACAATATAGCTATATGATTAGCAACGAAGAAGCAAGCAAAAGCTTTAATGATTCCAGTAGAAAATTTCCGTGTGCCTCATCATCATGATTTTAGTATTATGATGATGATGACCATACGCTGACTACTAATAACCAGCAGACTGATGAAGATAAAAGCAGATAAATAAATGCTGTTGTGTTGATGTTGTTACCTACAATTTTATCTACAGTTTGTCTCTTGAGCAGCACACAGCTATCTACGCTCCATGTCCTGGTCCTCCTCGTGTTAACTGTGACGATGATGATGATGATGATAACCTTGAGAAAGAGCACTCAACATTTTGTCAGTGTAACTGAACTTTTCATGGTAGAAAAAAAGAATTACTTATTAAAGCGAATAAAATTAACTCACTGGTATGATGTGTGTATGTGTGTGTGGTTCTTTTGATGCTTGTTTTTGATTTGTCATTTTTGCTTATTTAACGCTGCTGCTACATAATAATGTGCAACATTACTTGTAGTTTCTATGATGATAATGATAATGTTCTTCTTCTGCTGGATTGCACTATTTAAAAAATAAAAAATGATTCACTCACACAGCGGAATAGCAGCTGCTTATCTTTTTCCCTTTATGTACCACCGTGTAATCATCAAGTGTGTTTTATATATTTTAATCTTAAATGTTTAGATTTGTAATGCTCATACCTATGATGCTTATAATGATAAAAATATAGTGCAGCGTGCAAATACTTAAATTGGTGGAGCTACAATACTGATAGGGGAGATGGCTATTAAAATATTAATTTTAATTTGTATTAAAAAATGAAAAGTGCAATTGGAGGTATGACGACAATTGTGCACAAGTGTACTACTATTATTTCTACTACTACGACGTACTTGAAAGTAGAGTACTCTCTCCATCCATATCCTCATTTCTCTTCGCTGCTGTATGTATGTACTCTTATTTTGCTTCTGCTGGACAAGATATTATTGTGATTTTGTGATGATGATGAGGAGCAACGACTTGCCATCAATCAGCGGCATGCACACACTGAACCGAAGAAGCATGGTCAAAAGTTCAGTTCAGCCTCAGAGCAAGATGACAATTGACCAACAAAGGTGAGAGGCTCAAACCAAAAAAATGTATCATCATCAGTGTTATTTAACACAAAATAATGTGCAATTTAAATTGTATGGCATTTTTTGCTTGGCCAAGTTTCGTCTCTAAATTAGCAAAAAATGTGTAGAAATTCCAAAAATATAATATCGTTTATTTTTACTGGGAAAAGTTGACTTGTGATGATGTACATGTAAAGTTAGCCTGGTACAAAAAAAGCTAACATGTTAGCCACAACTTGACATGCATACTAAACAAGATGATGGACATGTCGGTCGGATAATACGATGATGGTTAACTCTGATAACCTTTCTTGGAATATCATGTACAAAAATTCTCTATGTTGAAATAAATGGTCGGTTATTCATCATTGCACAACGTCAAAGGAAATTTTATTTTTTTGTGTGCCACTATTTTGAAATGTAAATAATTTTAATGTTTTGTTACACCATCTTAGAAATACTCTTCCCGGTCCGGGGAAATGTGTAATAACGACCTTCATAGGTTTTACCGTCCTCTTACATGAAAAATATATTTTCAATGTCCCAAAAATATTTATTGAATATTTTTTAAACAAAAACAGGCTCATAGAAAATCCATTTTTTATTCACACAATAAAATTTTTAATGTCCTATTTTATCCCTCGTCCAGGTTCAACAAGAAGAGCAGTAGCAGCAGACGCAGCTTTAAAGCAAGCAAGCCGTTTGTGAAATGGAATAATAAACAAACAACAATAAAAAATGTAGTTCACAAGACCAATAAGCATATTATGATGGACATGAAATAATAAAAGTTAAAAAAAACCACTCCAGCCCATTTTTATTGACCAGCTGGAAAACTGCAAAATGCAAAAATGCAAATGAATAGAATTCCTGTTTTGATGTTGTTTGCTCTTGCAATCCTGTTCCAGCCTCCTTCTGACAACTCTGTTCTTCTAATATCTGCTAATCACAATGATCCTCCTCATCCAAACCTTTTCCCACAACTCCATGCGTCACTTCTTCTTCTTCACCTCTTATTCTTCTCCTCGATACTTTTAAGTTACCTGCACTCCACATATTCCCCGACCGACTTAAACTATCTAAAAAAAATCTCTGCGTCTACCAACAAGACCATTTTTACGACGAGGACATGATATGATGATGATGATGATTCTCCTCTGCATAATCATGAAAGTTGCTGTGTAATTTTCAATTTCATCTCTTCTCACCTCATCTCACACACCAACAGACAGAGCGCAGAGAGCTGAAAAGAACAAAAGTACTTGAATACTTTTTAGCTCTCTATCCAGCCAGCCTGTACAATACAACTTACTACCTGAGAGCTAGAGCTAGAGAGACAACAAAAGCATACCTCCTTGCTAGCAGAAAAAGAAGAAACAAAAACCAGTAAAAATAATGTGCAGTTTCTGTTCTACCTTGCCACCACCACCATTAATACCACCATGTATCACTACGATATAGATATATTACAATCCTCCAATCATTAGCCATTCATCGTCATCATCATCAATTGAGCAGCAACTTACTAAAAACTAACTCAACTTCGACTTACTTCTTTTGCTATATGCTTGAGTCAAGGTCAAAACGTGCCTGCCATTTTTTTGCACACTTTTTCGCCATCATCATCCATCCAACCCATAGCCAATATTATTTTTATGAAGTGAAGACCACCATTGGAAACATTACATATCGCTGCTTAATAGGACGGACGACAACAGAGATACGTGTGCTCAGTGTGCTGCAGAAAGAAATGTTAGGATAATCCAAGAAAATCATTTTTCTCCTCTACCAAGCAAAACACACTATATGTATGTTAGTCGTCTCGTTGTGCTAGTAGTATGTAGCTGCAGTAGTAAAAGCTATCCAAGCCCAAAAATAACCATTACTATAAATATTGATGATGATGATAATGATGAGTAGAGTATAATATGGTGGTAGTAGTGGTCGGTAAATTCACTCACAATCCGAGTGTCTGTTGGTTTGGTTCAGTTGAGTATAGGGAGAAAACCAGAATTTAATGCTGCTCATGTTGCTACTCGTCTTTCTTGTCGACAAGTTTTCCATCATATCAGCATCGTCATCATCATCATCACCATCAATGTCGTATTTATTGCTGGCTGCATACAGTGCCAAATAGTGGTCGCGGTTATAGCCAGTTTTTTTCAAAGGTTTTTTCCAGCTTCCATGCTAATTCTTTACACGTGTGTAAATTTAATTAATTATTGATTATTATTTGGTAATTTTATTTATTGTTATTTATTTCTTTTGAGGAAAGGGGCAGAAACAATATTTAAAAAATAAAATCAATGAATGAAATATTAATTAATGCATTATTCATAACAACTGATGCTTTTCCTTTTCAGTTACAAGCAGATTTTTTAAATCTGTTTTTTCACTAAGCAAACGATATTTTAAAATTGAAAATTTCAAAGGACAGTGAAAATTTGTTATGTTTATTTTCATGAAATATATGCTTCCATAACCAACAGTAAAATTTCCATATTATTAGTATGCCGCGAAACACTTGCAATCGGGATGATGATCATTTGTACATTTTTTCAAAGAAGTCTGCAATGAACCGCGACGGTGCTTGCTCAATCGCCACCATCACCAAAAAATCATGAATGATGATTGTATTTATTTTTTATTATTTGTTCTGGTGTGGTGATTTTTTGAAACACAATCCTGTTTATTTTGATCCTACTTTTAATGTAATTTTTAGATATGCAGTGATTTTATTTATGTGCTTTCATGGAATATTATCATAAAATGGGACATGATGTATCCACCATTTTGCTCATGCATTATTAATATCAGCAGCAGATTCCATGCATGTACATCTTGTTTATAGTTTTCCTGACTGCGCAAAAGAAGCAGCGAATATTGAATTAAAATTGATGGTGATGGATTAAAAAATATAAATGTCGTTGTTAGGTGCTGACTATATACGGCTTAAGGGTTCAACTCCATTATTCCTATATCTACATGTAATAATAAGCTACTGATGATGCGGTTGTAACTAGGTCGCTGTGTGATGGATTAAAAAATATAAATGTCGTTGTTAGGTGCTGACTATATATAGGCTTAAGGGTTCAACTCCATTATTAGCATGCTATATTCCTATATCTACATGTAATAATAAGCTACTGATGATGCGGTTGTAACTAGGTCGCTGCAAATGAGCGCTGACTGACATAGGTAGTAGGTAAGTAGTATTAGGTATGTTATACCTAATTCCATTATTTTTTTATCGTCTTTTACCATCGTGGACAACACGTTCAATTCCTCCGAAGAAGATCAATGAAATCTGATATAGTATTGATTTGCCCAAGTGTAAAATAAAATGAGAAAAACCAGACGAGAGGTTTCTATACGACCAGGTGAGTGCTGCTGCTGCTGCTTCTCAAGGACGGACGACAAACATGCTGAAAACAGCACTTGCGAAAAAAAACGCTTCAAGCGACTCAATAGCCCCCACCAACGTGTTTCTTCATCTTCTCTCACATTTCATGTCTCCTTCTGACTTTTAATGATGATGATGTTTCACTTGATTTTTTGATGCTGCTGCTGCGACACATGGGTATTTACAACTTATCCATATAATCCCGACACCTATCTTAATAAAAAAAATTGCTGTGATTTCTTTTCTTAAGCAGTGCTGTTGCTGCTTCGTTTATTGTAAGACTCTGATCGTTTCTGCTTTGTTTCATTTTTTCTTGTTGATTGCTTGCTTATTTTCATAAATGTCTAGTGTCAACCATGTATCGATCGTGAAATAGAAATGAGCGTCTATCAACCGTCCTATTACCACCATCGTCATATTTACATACTATCCTCTAGCAGGACAGAGTAGTTAGTAGCTCATTTTATTTTTTTAATGTTAAACTTGCTCCATTATTTTTTAAACAAGGCTAACACTACTAAACCCCATCTTTTTAACGGATGATCCACCGATGACTTTTTTCTTGACGATAATCTTGTTCTCGCTTGACATTTTCTAGCCTGCTATTAGCATCTATCACTTTGAATAATATTTACGTATACTACTGTGCTAGCTATGCATACATTTTCCATTTCCAAGTATTCCTCTCTCTCTTGTCCTCAGCAGAGAGAGTGCATCTGCTTATCATCAAATGTTCTTGTGTCGTAATATTTCGTCATTTCCAATGTACTCTGCTTCTTCTAGGATATAATATTATTGGAACAGAATGCTGCTGCTACCACTACTACCACCACGGCTACTACTGCTTCCAAGCAAGATAAACTTTTTAATACCTACATACCTTTAAATTATGTTGGTGTGCATGTTTTCTACGTACGGCTCATGTAAAGACGGAGGAACACTAAAATAAGACGCCAAGTAATAATAATAGCAGCAGCGAAAGTACAATTTACCTACGTATGTGGAAATATTAGCATAATATTACGTTTCTTCTCTTAAATTGGGATCGTGTTGCGCTGAAAGCATCGGACTAAGAGATAACACAAAAAAATGGCTACGACTAAAACTGAAGACAATAATAGTAATGATGATAATAATAATATCAAGTAAAAGGAGGAGAATCGGTGGAAATATTCTTTGCTAATGGTGCAATCAGTGCTGCAATCTGTGTGTTGGTATGATGAAAAACAATGGAATAGTAGAAATATGTGCAAATAANAATATCAAGTAAAAGGAGGAGAATCGGTGAAAATATTCTTTGCTAATGGTGCAAAGTTGTGTAATCTGTATGTTGGTATGATGAAAAACAATGGAATAGTAGAAATATGTGCAAATAATAAAAACAGAAATAACTTTTGTTTAAATAGGCAAAAGTTTGCATGAGAGATTATATTTCTTTCTTTCTGATGGAGAGAGAGAAAAAAGAGAACATTTTAATTTGCTGACTGTGTGGCTTGTATTTACAATAATAAACAACGTATGTGTCACTCAATACTACTTGCACTACCAGCTTACACATCATTTGCTTATCAATCTTGCGACATACTTTGTAAATGTAGTTGTTTTCAGCTGCTGAGAAATGGATTCACGCAAATTGAGTGTTGACAAGAAGAAAAGGGAGGAGAAAAAAAGACGAGCGATGGGATAACATGCTGCATGCCTCCAGGTATGATGATACATGAATAGCAGGCCGTTTGTCATTTCTTCAGGAATGTAAAACGCTAATCAGCGTGTTAAGTAAAAATGGGAAATTTACAATAAAATGCACGTCCAACATTATTATTATTTATAATGCACGTACATGATCATGTTGGGTATAGCTGCTGAGAAATGGATTCACGCAAATTGAGTGTTGACAAGAAGAAAAGGGAGGAGAAAAAAAGACGAGCGATGGGATAACATGCTGCATGCCTCCAGGTATAATGATACATGAATAGCAGGCCAATTTTCATTTCTTCAGGAATGTAAAAGGCTAATCAGCGCGTTAAGTAAAAATGGGAAATTTACAATAAAATGCACGTCCAACATTATTATTATTTATAATGCACGTACATGATCATGTTGGGTATGGATGGAATGACAGAAGGAATCTGTAAATTGCATCATTCATTCCACCATATGCACACACTTGTACAGGCAAGCTTATACTTTTATTTTTTCAGAATGCTAGTGGGTGCGATAAGTTAAATAACCTTAGATTATCAATAATGTACTGTACTCCAAGTTTAAAGTGTACAACTTGTACAATAATAATTATTATTCACTGCCCTCTATGTAATTATTGTAATTTGCTGGATGAATTGTGAATTCAGGAATGGGGAGGATGATGAGTGAGCAAATTAGCAACACAGTGGATTTTTTATTATTTAAAAATAATGAAAGCCTTTTTACCATGCAGTAAAATGATGAGTCTGTATGTACCTGCTTGCCAGTATAAATAATTGTGTTCATTGTGCATTTATCATGAAATATTTATTACATTTCTACAGTAATAATAATAGTAACCATTAAAAAATGCAGAATATATTGCTAGTTTGCAGCAGGGCACAAAATTATTGGAAGCATTATTACTATTTTTATTTTTATTATGATTATAATAATGATTATTATTTTGCATTTATCATGAAATATTTATTACATTTCTACAGTAATAATAATAGTAACCATTAAAAAATTCAGAATATATTGCTAGTTTGCAACAGGGCACAAAATTATTGGAAGCATTATTACTATTTTTATTTTTATTATGATTATAATAATGATTATTATTACCCACCTACCTCTCTGTGGTGTATGTATGTACGTGGCATGTGATCTGCTCACTTGTGATCCAAGCTGTGTTAATTTCTGCTTCTTATTTAAAAAAAAGTAATTTTACGTTAAGGACAGGACAAGATATCCTCTCTGTGGTGTATGTATGTACGTGGCATGTGATCTGCTCACTTGTGATCCAAGCTGTGTTAATTTCTGCTTCTTATTTAAAAAAAGTAATTTTACGTTAAGGACAGGACAAGATATAGCGCTATATATTATACGAACATTAGCACCAGGAGAACTACTACTGATGCTGCTTGATGCTGCTGGAACTGGATTGACTGCTGCTGCTGCTGGAGACAAGATTTATAGGTATTTATTTACATTAACTAAATTACTACTTTCCTAACTACGCTGACATGCCTAGCTAATCATGTCGCTTGTGTGATGATATTTATACAGCAAACAAAAACAAGTGGCTGGGCATCATCATTTATGGTATCCAGTGCAGTAATAGTGGTTCCAGCGTTTCAGTTTCAGTGATTATCATCACATCAGCCTCATCCAAATCACCACACATTATCATCAGCAGCACAGAAAAGAAGCAGAGAGCACATTTATTGGTTTGTTGAGTAAGTTTCAAGCTTGCATCAAAGTTGGTTATTAATTTTTTTTTCTTTTTTTTTTCATCTTCTTCTGAACTTGTCGCAGTCCACAGTAATAAGTACGTAGTAGATCGCTTAAAACGTTTTGTAGAAGTATCTGCAACAACTGCAGCAGCACCAGCAGCATCGAGAACTTGGCCTGGGTTTTTGTGTGGCTGTGGTGGTGACCGTGCAAATTTCTTCTCCATCTCCACTTGATTTTTTTCCACAATCATTCCATTCTCTTCGCCTCTCCTAATTTAATTCATCATAATATTATTACTGTATGCATTGCTGATATTATTATTGGCTGGTAATCGCAATCGGAGGGAGCAAAAAAAATCTGCGCTGAGGATCATCTAGTTTTTGCTTGGTGCTTTGAGGATGAGAGCGTGTTGAGAGGAGCATCATCATCATCATCACAGTAGAATATGCATGCATAGTATTTATTATTTTGACGACTATGATAAGCAGCAGTGTTTCGTTTGCCTTCCTCTTTTTTGCCACAATCACTGGAGAGTAAAGAAGCAGCAGCAACAGCGGCGGCGTCACTAGTAGTAAATTGAGAGACAGCAGCAGCGTAGCTTGATGATGAGAGCGTGTAAGTGAGTGTGTGTGAAGCAGGTTTAGTTTGTCGGTGGAGAAGGAGCTTCACACCAGTTGGATTTTCTCGTTTTTTTTCAACTTGGACTGGGTCGCTCGGTCGGTCTTGGACTTGGACTGTGGGTCCTCTTTTTGCAACAACAAAAAAACACAAAAACATTTTTGCCTGAGAAATAGACCAAGAGTAAAAAAAGTTACCAAAGCCGCGTCTATTCTCTCACTCAACCTTAAAAAATACGTTTTGCTGACTGACACATTTTTGCATAAATTCAAAGGCAGACGATTTTTGAAGTTTTTTGTCCTTGAAAAACATTGTTTTTTTTATGTTTCTTATCTTGATCCTCTTCTTACTGTAGTAGTGAGTGTAGTTACAAGTGAGTTTTCTGGTTAAAAAGAGATCAGCGAATATCTCTAGAAAAAAAGCACTAGAGCTTTGCCTTTGGTGGAGCATCAAACAAGTCTTGTTTATTTCCTTTGACAATTTCTAATTTTATACTGATTTCCGTGGTGACACATTTATCAAATCAGATCATCATCATCGCCATCATTCCATTCAAGTAAGTTGACAAAATCCATTTATCTTTTCTAATAATAATAATAATAACAACAACAAGAGTAGTCAATCCTCAGTTGGTGCTTTTCATTTCCATCGGCATCCTTGCATGAATCAGGTAAATAATCCAAAACAATTGGTAGTATTTTGACATTTGATTAAGCGGAAAAAGTGGGCATGTTGGGAGGCAGTTACGCAAAGAGTGTGTGGGAAGCAGGAAATTAAAAGTTAGAAAAGGATTTGATTTAATTTGTAATCATGTGAAAAAAAGTATTGAAAGTGGAAAAAGAAAAATGCTGGCAGAGCACATGTAAATACATGCAAATGTATGTGTGTGTGTAAATACAATCTAAAGATAATGTTATTTAGGGTGACATGACGGGTCGATTGAAATTTGTGTGATCCTCATGATCCCACCATGATGATGATGATGATTATCATCATCATCCACCAGCATCCACCTCCTCCTCCATGCTGCCACTTTTCAGTTAGCTTATTTATGCAGTGTATAGAAAAGAGACGGACGCATAGATGCCTAGTCTCTACACAATATCAGAGCGGAGAGCAGAGATGCCATATAGTAAAGTATATAGTTGACGTACACAACGACACGGGTTTTTAGGGTACGAAGGAATGAGAGAGAAAAAAAACGGAGATAGAGTGGAATAACAAAAATGCTCAGGCAAGATACAACTTTTTGATGGAAGAAACTAGAAAGAGAATGCCATGTAGATAGGGAAACAAGTGTTAAATCGAGTAACAAGTTTCATTTCCTCGTTCCTCTCTCCTCCTCGCTCTCTCTACTCCTCTCTCTCTCTCTCTCTCCGCATCAGAGACACGGACCGAATATCTTGCAATTTGAATTCGGAAATGATCGGTGGGCTGTTATAAGTAGACGAGGAGAAGCACCATTTACAGCACACATGCCACCACTACTACTAATACTACATCAGCAACACCAACAACCAGCAAACAACCTTGCATTGCTTGTTATAATATACTATACACAATCACTAGTTTTTCTACCTTTTCCCTTCTCTCTTCTTCTTTCTCCCAGCTCTCTGCTCCTCATCCTCATCATCATCAAGCTTGCAAAAGTTTGCAAAAACAAGTCACACGCAAATATGCAACGTAGTAGAAAAAAAATTGTATCGTTTGCGGAAACTTTAGTGAGACCAACAACTAGCGGAGCTATATCATCCTCCTTATAATGATGCAAGTATATTTATTCTGTTGGGAGAATTCATTTAAGAGTAAAACGGGGAAAATGGCATTTTCTCGTGATTTTTATGCTCTTCTCTTGTGCCTCTTCAAGTACGTAAGCAGAGACCAGTTATAATTCTCCACTTCTGGGTAGATATATAGACACATTCTTGCGTTTTTTTCCGCTTGTTCCATAAAATCTCGGTCAAGCCGTGCCGTGACAACTTTGTTATTTCGGTTCCAGCAGCAGCGCTACAACGTGTTTGTTCATTTTTTGCCCTGTTTTTGTGGGTGAAATGAAGAAGAGTATGTTCCACCCGGCTTTCAATCATGTATGCATGTATGCCTATTAGCTTTCAATGTTACATGCTGTATGTATGTATATTAGGGTAAAACAGCAGTTGCAGCAGCACTCTGTCCTCCTGTGACCTTATACCTTCCACACTGGAAATATTCCTTTCAGCTTTTTTTCTTCCTATTGTTTATTGCTGCAGGTAGATTTTTATCGCAGAACTGGGAGATGCATTTACATTCCGTTTATTGCTAAATTGTAACCATTTCGTTGAAAGCTTTCTCATTTCAAAGTACACAATTTCCTGTTTAATGTGTTGTTAGAGTTTTAGGTGATATGCTACCTTATCATATATACTCATTGCCAACCAAGCTATCCAACGTTTAAGGATATATTTAAGCAAGGAAAAATATGCTTTCTTTCCCAGGCAAGTTTTATCCTTCTAATTATTTAACAGAGATGCAAATGATGAGCGTTGTGGAGAGTAAAATAGATGGGTAGAAAGCCA
>JAANSP010002019.1:0-13738 GCA_036850745.1 Homidia socia | reverse complement strand
TTAAAAATTTCATCATATTGCTGCCATAGTATTATTTTAATGAAAAAGAATAGAGATTCTATTTTCACTACATTTACACAAAAGAAGCAAATTTGTCGAATAAGAAAAAGATTGGAATCAGTTCTGGTTTGTCATTTCTTTTGTGTATCCTCCTCTATTGTGCCATTTAATATAGTGGTGAAAGTCAAAGAAAGACACGTGGGAACACAGCAAAACTCCATGGTTAAACATAGCAAGAAGATGAACAAGATAATAACATAATGCCTATGTGCAGCATGTTCAATAATAGCCTTTACAACAGATGATATCAATGACCAATAAACACTGCCTTGCAACAGTCGGCACTTATTTCTGCAATCAGATTGACTTTTCCTGAGTGAAATTAATTTCCACAACAAGAAAAAAAAACTTTTCCATGTGAACGAGCGAGCACAAATCTGCCAAAATTGTTCAATTTAAGTGGTTCATTGCATCCTTCTGAAGAGAGGTATCCAAAAATTGCTCAACCTTTCAATTCAGTTTCATTATCAATCAGAATCAGAAAATACAGCAGATGTAAAAATAAATCTGTTCCCTCTTTTTATTGCTTCGGATAAATACTGCTCTTCCACTGCCATAAAGAAAGAATGGAATGATGAAGATTAAAAATACGTTGCATAGGTAATATTTTTTCCCAAATATCAACCCTGCGTAAACCATTTTTTATCAAATTATTTGTCTGCATCAGCCAGCATTGACTACACAAACGATTACGTCAGTTGTGCCACCGGTTGGTTATTTTTATTTATCCAAGTTATTTTTTCATTTATCAAATTGTCAAACAACAGGATTACTTATATTTATATGTTTATTCTACACAATATTGCTTAAATAATTTGCTTGTGCTTTGTGCATATCAGCATATTCTAAACGCAATCGCGGTCAGTATTTTAACACTAGTTACGTCAACTTTCTGGGAGAAACACAATATTACTCTTTAAATGCCTAAAAAAGTACCATAAAAATCATACGTCATGTTATGACAAACTGACTTCTGCCTACTGACAAAAAAATGTGCTAGTAATCCGAGAAAGTCGAAACTTTTGTGTATTATAATTAAAGCTCCTACGTAGGGAATTAATTCACAAGCTCATTTATACTTACGTTCTTTACCTTTACATTTCGATTTTTCGTATTGACTAGGTACATACAAACAGCAACGAAATTTCAGTAACAAATACATATAGAAATTTTTGCGTAGGTATTTTACGCCAGTCTATAACAAAGAATCTAATAAAAATCGATAACTACACAGTATAAACTGCTAGATTTCTTGCATTTTCAAGTGTATTCTAATAAATGTATAATATTTTGAATCATTGACTTGGAATGAAAATGCACTACATCAGCAGTACTCTTCCTGTGCAACCACTACCACAGCAAAAACCGGCTATGCGTATAAATGTTTCTTGGAAAAAAATGCAAAGAACAAGTCGCTAACCGAGTAGCAAGTTCCTTTATTATTTTACAGGATTGCTCTTGTAGTTTTGCTTCCATCCAAAACCCAAATATGGGAACCTACATGAAATAAATTCACAACGTAGACAAAAGACCTTTCTTTTTAAGCTTTTCATGGCATGCACCATGGCTAGTAGGAATAAAGTCGCAACTTTCTACTTCTCGTCTCGACATCATTCACCATCCTCATCAGAAGCAGCAACATTAAAGCAGCACTGAAGGGAATAATGTACACTTTGTGTAGATAAAACACAAACGTGGCATTAGTATCCATTGCATTGTTGGTTGTAGTGTAGTAGTGTCTGAGTGAGTAACGTGAAGTTATAAAAACGCGAGAGGATTACATAACTGACAATGAGAATTCACTGGAAAGGAGTTGCACTTCTTTTTCCTACTTACTTTTTCCGTTGGTGATTGTGACTATTTCTTGCTTTTGCTTCTTGCTTTTCTCCCATTATCTATGCAAAGCTAAGCCTTTTCTCTCTGGGTTCTCTGAATTCCGCAGCAGCACAGCAACATCGTCCCAGTCACAAAATTGAGCTGCTCTGAAGAAAGAGGGGGAGAGAGGGGTACACTCAAATGCACAAAAGTATTTAATTCGGCACAAAAGACAAGGAGAAACAAGAAGATGATGAGGATGACTACGAATTAAAAAAAGGAAAATGAACAGACTGATGGTGAGGATGGCGTATTACTAGATTACGTTTACTGGATTATTAGTTATATGTACAATCTTAGCTCACTTGGCTGCCTTTCCCCCATACCCAGTCTTATTTTTTAACTAGATGATGTTTGTTCGTCACACAGTGCTTAATGCTTCACAAACACATTCCTTACATGGCGATAGACAGACAAATGAAATGCGTCTTTTTTTCCTTAGCATTCAAAAAGTAAGATTTGTGTGTATGTTTCAACTGAGTTTTCAGGATTTGATAATCACGAATGAATCATTCTTCATTACTTTTGTTTGATTTCTAGTGATATTTCAAAATTCTTGAACAGTCTTTGTTTTTTTCTCAAATACCTTTTTTGTCATTGTATGTATTTACAGCGGAAAAGAGATTTGCCCCAACAGAGTGTTAGTAAGCTTGTGAAAGAGCCTACTGGTTCTTTGTATATCTTGCCCATCTGTCGCTATAATAGCTATATCGTAAGCAAATAAATGTGAAAGTACCTCGTCTGTTTAGACACATTCCATAGGCTTTTTTCATAGCAACTTTTGATTGAAACAAAACACGTTCCGAAATGACAGGCAAATCTTGCAGCACTCGCTGTTTTTCAAACATGTCAAGAATCGAATGAGTACCACAAATTCCACATGTTTGAAAGAACGTCAAAATTATTAGCGACTTGGAGGAAAAGTGGAGATGAAAGAGCATCAGGCTAGATTTGTTTGTTGCTTCTCACTTCCCTGCCGTAGAATTTATTTGGAAAGTTCAAATTCTTCAATGAATTTCATTCACAAGAACTGCCTCGTAAAAAAGCATTTAAACTTATTTCGGTTGTTTCTACCCCATCGAGAATTACACAAAAGCGAGCTAGTTCAATCGGAAGAAGGTGTAGAAATGAAAGAAACACGGCGATTGTTGGTGGTGGTAAGCTATTGAGCAAGTGTTATTAGTGGAGTAGTTAGAATATAGAATAGGACAAAGTATAGAAAAAGTGTTTTCCTGTAGCACATGATACCGAACAAAGTTGTTTTTTGTGGTTTTCATTCTGATGGGAAGTAAAAAAAGCACAAGTGTAAGTAACAGCGAGTGGGTTTATGGCCTTTCAAGGGATTTTTCCTTTCGATTGGGTGGGTATATACGTATGTATCTGTTGATGTAGGTCTTTCACTGTAGTAGAAACTGTATTAAATACACTGTATTTCGAGAAAGTTCGTCATTATATAGTAGCCAAATAAAAGAGCTATTCATTTATTGTGCCTCTTGGAAACTCACACATAAACAACTTTTAATGTATTCTCCCGTGAGTGAGTGCAAAATTGTGATAAATAGCTTTTCAACCATGTGCTGAGATTGAAAGGTAAAAGGCGACGAGTGAAAGACGAGCCGTCGTCATTCTGGTGATTTGCAAAATTGTAAACTAGCTCTTGTAGACGAATGTGTGGAAGTGCGAAGACGGAATAAGCTCTTAAGTTGAATGTGAACTGTAAAACTTGCAGAGGTGTGTTTCGACTGTCGTTAACCTGGACCAAAAACAGGTATATTATGATTAATTGGCATCAATGGACACGAAAAATTACTGGAACCAATTTTAGATTTCAAAGCCACCATTTCCAAATTATCTGAGCAACTGTCGAAAGGAGACGGTCAGACATGCTCCAGTAAAACCCTTTGCTTTTGCTGGGCTTAATAAAACTATTTATGGTGTTTTACAAAAGTACATACTTTTATTAATGTTAAAATGGTGAACAATAAATAATAATGTACGGCATCCGAAAACTTGTATGAAATTTGAAAATTTCCTAGCGTGTTATGGTTTGGTGGTATAGCACCAACGTGAAATTGTATGGTGGCTAGTTTACTTTTTTTAGCTGAGACTACCGGTTTGTTTAACAATATGTAAGTTGTGCAAGTTTTTTTGCATCTTGAACTTAGTTCTCTAACAACAATTGGACATGGTGGCTACTAAAGTAAGAAACAACACTACGGCATGTTAATAATAATCCATAATGAAACGAAATGTTCAAACTGTTCATTATCACTCGTAAGCTAACGACATAATGTTAATACGATAACTTGGTGAAGCAAAAAAAGTTGGGTAATCGGAAGAAAATATGATTTAACTGACTTAACTTTTATTGGGTAAATCTAGCAGGAATATGGTCACAGTGTATGCTTAGATAGTTTTCCCTCGAAAACATTCGGTTCGCAAAATATCATGTTTGCAAAAGGAAAGATTCGAAATTTTCATTCAGTCCACTTTTTATTTTTACTAGTAAAATGCTAGCAGCTAATCTGTTGAAATTACATTGTCGTCACGCTCTAATTAAAAATCTTGGTAAAAGCAAAAACACGCATAATTAAATGTTGTGTATATATTAGCGTTCTTCTGGGTATTATGTCCTAAGCTTAATGGATGGATGTGTGCAATGAAGAAAGTAATCCCAATATTTATTAATTAAATGAGAATACTAAATGTTCCTGTTCTATTCAGCGTTATCATATCTTGTAGTTTACAAACATTAAACATCAGACGCACTTTGCTGCACTTGTACGTACGTGGAAATAAATGAACATTTGTAATTTGCTTTAATGTTTTGTGGAAACTTTACGCATGCCAAATTAATATACTGCAGCACATGACACTACCAAATCCGGAAATCTGCTGATCTTCCAAAACAAATACCTACGACATTTCTTTAAGCCGAACGGATGTATTTCGTTTGCCAAGCGGCGGAATAGTCAGTACAGTGCTAGCATTTATTTTGCTCCGTAAAAGTCAAGAGAAAGGAAGAAGCAGTAAGTAAACTGTTGACAAATTCAGTTTGTCTATCTAACACTTTAATAAAGCTCCCTATGAGATACCTTACGTACGCACCTTGCTACTGACGTTCTGTAAAGGAACATGTGAGAGAAATTTGTGCAGTAATCCCAGATTAAGATGGATACCGGAATTACTAAAAGGAAAAGCAAGCAACAAGGCATATTTACATACTTGGAACAACAAAATTTGTAAAGGAACATGTCAGAGAAATTTGTGCAGTAATCCCAGATTAAGATGGATACCGGAATTACTAAAAGGAAAAGCAAGCAACAAGGCATATTTACATACTTGGAACAACAAAATATGCATAAAGAAGGTGGCACCAGTGGAATCCTTTAATTTACAATAAAATGCCATGTCACTATCCAGCATTTATTTTTGCTGCGAAAACATTAGTTTCAGTGACAAAAGTAGTTGTAGCACTATGATTATGACTCCATCCAACTTTGCCTAGATTACGGACAAAAAACCCCTCAATTCTACCACCACTGCTGCTTCTGATAAACCCAATGCAAAATTTATATTTATCTTCTGGATATTTTCTTCCTACGACAAAGCCACTTGTAAGCTTGCCGTAGGTATAAATAAATAATAATATGGATACGGATAGAAAGCTCATTTGGCATGTTTACGATGCACCCGTGTTCTGATCTGATCGCATTCACCTCGCCATGCACCTTTTATTCATTAACGCCGCTGCTACATCATTCCAGTTGCTGATCGAGACAACAGTGTCTTCTCCTTCCTAATACTTTCTACAACCTTACTATGACTTGTACTGCCAATATTTGTGTCATTACTAATTACTAAAATCAAAACATATCTCTGCAAAGCTACTAAAACAAAAACCAGCTCATTCTCGGTCTAATTCTTGCCTTTATGAGATCATGGTGATCGTCACACCAGAAAGAAAATCCTGAGCAGAAGAAGCACTATGATAGTGGAAGCTTGTTTTCTGGCAGCCTTTTAGTTTCAATATACTTGCCTTCCATGTCGTTTAAAATACCTAACTGTTTCATATATGTGCCGCGACAGTTGGCTCGTTCTTCCTCCCAAAACCGGTAACCTTGCTCTTCTCTCCCTTTCCATCTTTTTTTGCTCTGCCTGTCTTACCCGGCCTGCTGTATTTAATCCCATTTAATTTGTACGGAGCTTACTTCTCTTTTGTTTTATGAAGATGAAAGGCATCAACATTGCAGTGCCAAAGTAGCAATTTGTTGTTCTGCTGCTGCTGCTTCTGCTGGAAGAATAGAAATTAAATTGCTCTGTGATAATAGTATATAAATTGCAACAGTGGCAAGCAACATAAGTGTGTGTTTGCAAATGTGGCACACTTCTAACCATGAATGGATGAGAACACAACACAATCATGTATTTATCATTAAATTGTGGCAGCAATGGTGACACTGGTGCTATATACTGGTGCCTCTGATGTGCAAAATAAAAACCATTTCATGGTCGTCAACATAATCGTGGCAAGTCTAGTAAAAAATAAACATATTTCAAGTGAGCAAGTTGCAATTTCAAAGTTTATACCATTTTTACATGATGCGTGCTCTCATTAATGTATTTAAAAACCTATCTTTCTACTGTACCAAGTATGCTTTAGAAAACAAGAAGTTTAATGTTACAAATGGTATGCTTTTACTCTCTCGTTCTGGTTTAAAAATGCCAAAATCATTGCCATTATTTAGAATTTGCAGCAGCAGCACAGGATTCCCTACATTTACGATGTACATATTTTATGTTAAAGTGTTGAGAACAGCATTGTGCACAACTTCTTTTGTCATGCTTTAAAAGTAAATTTGCTTTACTGTTGTAATACATCCAACTAAAATAAACTATAAATGTTCATATAGAAGAGTTAATTCATCGTTGTGTAGCTCTATAGTAACCTTATTTAAATTATAGAAGAAATGCATGTAGGAAATTGCTTTAAACAAGTATCACCAGCAACAGCAGACAACCTATTATTGTAGTCGATAACAGCAGTCTCTGTCGCAGTGGCTGATGCGATTTTGTTGTGGAGTGGTGCTGGTAGTGTGGCTCCAAAACTTGGAGAGCAAATTAAATAGTAGTGGTGGGAAGAAACAGTCATTCTGTCTGTTGCTATTGCCACTGTTGCTTGCTTGCATGTCGGAGAATTGCATGCAAAGGGTGTGTGTGCCTATGTGTTTATATATTATGCATATGTGCCCCCTCGAATATGTAGTATAACATACATACTATCATATTTAAAAGGTAAACAGTATTGTGTATTTTTTTCCTCTCTTCATATTATCTGGAGAAAAGTCACAAAAGTCATGGTAGTACAGTTGTCATAAATAGACAGCTATTCTTTCCAAGACAAATGCTTTTCTTTTCATTCTAATTTTCAGTGATGTATATACGTTCTAGCTAGATTCGGTGTCTGGTGAATTGCAATTAGAAATAAATCTCTATATATCTGTAAGAGAAAAGAGTAGGGTAGCAACAACAATTGCTCATTCATCGAAATGTTCGACTTGACGCTTTTTGTTGTCTTGCGTTGAGCTATGCAGGAAAGAGCAAAGAGGTGAAAATAATAGAAGAAAGGAGAGAAACGAAAAGAAATATCATGATATACTATTCCCAGGATATTTTCTAGTACGACCAATGTGACTGGTCTCATATACCTACTTACCATTTGCTAAAAATCAAGTAGCAGGCAAAAATATGCGGGATGTAACAGGAAACAAAATGTGAATGGGGGAAAGTCTAAAGGATACAATAAAACTCCAGTTGGCTGTGTATATATGGGGTATGTTTGCTTAAAATGTGACCGACTTTTATAATGCGTCATTTTAATATTAGCATATAACTTTTCAACTTAACATTGCGTTCCGACATGCTAGATATGAAATTGTACTAAACCAATGGCATCATCATAAGTATATATTCTCCCACGCATTCAGTTTTGGGAGCAAAAAGTAGGGCGATGTATACAAGTTACCTGAAGTTGCTCCTTTTGTCTTTGTATTCGTATCATTGTATATTACATACACAATGCATGCCCTTCAAAATAACGGAAGAATTGAAATGTACAGAAGTGGCAGACAATACATATTATAAACGTGTATACAAAGTTATACATACATACATATAAAATAAAACGTTTACAGTATATAAAAGAAAGAAAAAAGAATTAGCTTCAATCAAGCTGCTGAATGATGTGACAAATAGATATTCTAAGATTTAAAAAACTCGAAAACGGTTTTTAANAAATAAAACGTTTACAGTATATAAAAGAAAGAAAAAAGAATTAGCTTCAATCAAGCTGCTGAATGATGTGACAAATAGATATTCTAAGATTTAAAAAACTCGAAAACGGTTTTTAACGGTTTTCGTTGATGAATCGATTGCAAAATTGCACCAGGGTTGTTCAGAACAGAGTTCAAATAGCTTTTATGTGTTAACTGACGGACACGGAAATTCACATAAGGTACCTCAATAACTTTCGCCAATAATCCTTAGCAAACAAAAAAGCAAACGCGGCTCTGCTTGATTGCTGAACAAAAGTTGAGATTATCCTGGCTTCTACAAATATAGGTTTTTTGAATATTCATTTTGCTTGATATTTATCTCTTTCGTACTCACAGATGACTTTGCTGATTGGCTTCCACAAATATAGGTTTTTTGAATATTCATGTTGCTTGATATTTCTCTCTTTCGTACTCACAGATGAATTTGCTGACCAGCTAATCAATAAACTTTAAAAAGATCATAAAACACTGGATCAATTAATCATATAAATAATGTTCTTTTCTATACATATGTAATAACAAGAACAAGTTACAATTTCCTGCTGAGATATTTCCCACGGAAGTCAGGAAAATTTAGAGTGAACATACCTCGTGCATAAGTACAGCTGTGATTTGCTTTTTACTACTGTTGATTTTTTCCTGTCTGCCTGTAGATTTAAAATGTGCATTCTTCCTGTTTTCTACAGATTCCTTTCCCACTTGTTCATTCCGTGTGCATACATTAGTAATAACTACTTCTTATTTAGGTACGACTACCAGGAAAATTACAAATGCCGCTGCACAACAGGATTACTTTAATTTTGCCAATTATACAACATACACCCACGGAAAATTCCAAACGTGGCGAATTCTTTTCCAAAATCTAACTGGCTGTTACACAAAATATTCAAAATTCTTTCGCCTTTTAACTAATATTGCGAAATATTTCCTGGATCAAAGTTGTAGTGTAGCATTAACCAAACATATAATACCGGATATCATTTTTTCTCAGAATCAAATAAATATTTAGCTTAGAGTGTTGCAGCAGTGATGCATTGTTGGCGACATGATGATATTTAACTAAATGTATGTATAAGGACACGTGTTGTACTTGACCCTATTTTTACAAGTTTGTACTTAGTTTCCTCCAGTGAGCTTAGCGTCAAAAGAGTGGATCAACGATGGTTTACGCTTCATTTACTGTGAAAAATTTATGTCCAGTACAAATGTATCAACACAGCAGCAACCATTCCTTTATTGCGACACTAGTGCATTCCCAATCTCTGAAATCCATCCATCCGTTCAAGACGTGACAATAAAACTTTGCCTTCATTCTTTGATTTTAAAGTAAAATTGGCAAAATATATGTCCAGTAAACTTTTTCCCTGGGATACTGTAATTTTTCTAACATTTGTATCGACGTGTTCCTTTTTCAAAGAAAAATATTAGCTGGAATCTACTTGTACTAGTTTTACCAGGAAAAGTTAACAAAGACACGTACGCAAGTAGTAGAGTGTGCATGGTGCAGTAATGGTGAGCCTTCTAAACACTTCCGGCAATGGAGCATGCTGTCGTTGGTACAAAGCGAAATCTGAANGTGAGCCTTCTAAACACTTCCGGCAATGGAGCATGCTGTCAAAGCGAAATCTGAAATTTTCAAATAAAAAACCACAGTTGTAAAAAAAAGACATCTCTCTCCCCCTTTTTGTTAGCCTTGATGCCATTTAGAATAAGTAGCAGCATTAGAAGCCATAGTAACTGGTAAATGAAGAGGAAGGATAAAAAGGGGAAAGCAAGACATTCAACCACTAAACTTGACTGGCTTGTTCCGTTCTTTTCCCCCCGTGCTAGGTAAATTCTAGGTTAAATTTGGTTATTGCTGCTACTACTGATTATGAAAGGAGTGGTGTGGTGGTGACGGCGGTGGTGGTGGTGGTTGCTGATTACGTTATGTAGATATAGGAGTGAAAGTGGTGGCTTGTGTGTGGGAGAGATAAAGTTTCTACTGATAAAAAGGGAAGCGTTCAACATCATGCACGTAAGTAAATGAAACTGCAATTGGAATCCATACTGTTTTCAAATAGCCAAATGCATGCAAGGTTTTTCCTTCTCTCTTTCACTTTTTTTTCTCTTTTTTTCTATAAAAAAACATGTGCAACAGCAGAAGAAAAGGAGAAACAAAGCACTGCTGAGAAAGAGAAAATAAGGGAGAAAGCGAATATTGTGGAACAGATAGAAGGAGAAAGAAAGAAAGGGGAAGTGAACAGAGAAAGAAAAAGAAGCCAGCAAACTTTACATGCTTTTCGGATGAACTAGATGTGTACGTATACCGTTATTAAGCCACCCGCCTACCACTACAAAGGCAAACCTTGGTTGTTATATGAACGGACATATAGACAATCCTTTACCGTTGCGTTCTTTTGTACAATTTGCTAGTTAATGTGTAGCAGAAGAAGCAGTAGTAGTAGCAGCAGCAACGATTGTTATAGGTTGTTGGTGAGAAGTAACCATAACATGATATGCACTAGGGCAAATAACAAAACGCTCGTCAGCAGAAGAGGCAACATTGGTGGCAGGCAGCAGCAGCAGAGAAACTACACCACCACCACCATCATCATCATCACCACCACTACTTGCAAAAACTTCCAAATTCGCCAAGTTTCCATATTCTTGTAACAATAGAATGAATGCACAGAGAAGTGGTGGTGCCAGAGAAGAAGTAGCAAATGGTATAAAAAGTACACGTATATAATGTGTGTGTCCTTTTGCCAGTGTGTGTGTGTGTGTGTGCGATGCGATGTGAATCAAGTCAAAATCTCTACATTTTTTGGTGATGATTGGTTGTCTTCTTAAAAAGTCTTGCTTTGCAAACAAATGGCAAACGTATAAAGCAGCAGAGCAGCGGAGAAACACCACAATACCAGTAGGCGATTCTCGGCTCCAGATACCAGCAGCAGCAACAGCCACAGCAGCAAATACCAACTGTATAATAATATAGGCCTCCTACACGATAAACTGGCAAGTCAGTAGCACGAGTCAAGAGGCAATATCAGCAACAAAAAAAAGAGAGAAGAAGAAGAGTTTTTAGTCGGTCGTCGGTAACAGGCAGGCAAGAGCCGCAGCACCATAGAATAAGTAAAACTGAGTGTAAAGAAGTTAAAGAAAGACGAAGGTAGCAAAAGCAAGCAAAGTTTAGTTTAGTATTAGCAGCAAGAAGAGAAGTAACAGTCTCGTAGCAATTTTTTGTCGTCCTCCTGGCAGCTTCGCAAAAGCCGCTGTGTGGCTTTACTCACTCAAACACACACATGCTATTTAGTTGGCAAAACAGGAGAGTCGTGGATGGACGGCTGTTACATACAATTTCCTTAACGCATTACTTGCTTCGTTTCTCCTTCTTCTTGCTACAACTGAGACTACTGGGGAAGAGGAACGAGAAATAGAAGAAGAATACTAGGAAAGTTCAGAAATTGACTCCTTGCATTGTGCAGAGTAGAACCAAGGAGAAGCAGAAGAAAAAAACACAAAAAATACAAGAATTCTGTCTGCTGTGTGAAAGCTTAAAGACTTTGCCCCCTCTGTTCTGTTCAGATATCGAAAATGCGAAAGAGGAACAAGTGAATTTGCCGTTTTGTTCATTCGTACTGTTATTTTTTGTGTGTGACTCTTTATACATTATTATTTTTTTGTATGAGATTTCCCTTATGTACCAGTACCAAACAGAAATGCTGGCAATTCTAAGCAAAACCAACAAAGCTTCTTAGTACTACACACTCATTTCTTACTTTCCCTTTTTGTCCTCTTCAACTAGGGAAAAGAAGAAAGAAAAAAAACTGACAGTGGTGGTGTTGTTGTTGGTGCTCTTTTTTATTGTGTTGATACGTTATTATCGAAAATCTCTTCTGCGTGCAAAAAAAGAGAAGGAAGAAAAGCTGGAGAGTAACAAAGCTGTACAAAACTCTTACATTCTTGCTGCCTGACCGAGCGTGGCTCATCTTTCCCCAGGAAAGACATGCTTTTGTACAAAAAAGCAGCAGCAGAAAGAACAAACAGTTGGTACAATACATAAGCTTACAATGCTGGTGGTGGTGTATGTGTCGTTTTCACTTGTGTTTCAAAACTCCTCCACACTCCTCCTTAGTCAATTTTTATGAGACACATCACGCTATTATTATTACCATCATCTTGAATGAACGGTTGTACAGTCAAAAAAAGAGCAACAGCAGCGCACACACGCACATATTGCATTACGGCTTTACAATAACTTTGATTTCCCCATTGAAAAATAAGGAAAAAAGCCATATAATATTTTTTGTTTCCGTTTGCCCATTCTCCATTGCCGATTTGTTCCTCCAGTCGGGTGTTAAAACAGAAAAAAATAAGACATTGTAATAAAAATAACAGAAGGAACAGTTCCAATAATAAAGTAAACCACTCTGCCGTGACGTTTTCTTCATCTGTTTTTTTTTCTCGTAAGATCATCTTTGCTATTATTATTGATATTGTGCTAGTTCGCCGTGGTAACAAAAAATATATAAAAAGAATTAATTTGAAACGGTTTGTTAATTATATGAACCGGAAAATAAAGAACAACAACAAATCCTCCTTCTCAAAATAAAACGTTCCTTCCTAGGATTAGATTGAAATCTAAACAAGATCAAAGTGAGTTAAAATATAGAATCCAGTGGAGTAAAAATTACAAGGAAAAAACTTGAGCAGTGAGAGCTCTGCACGCTCTCCTCTAGAGACATTTTATTTAACTAGTTGGGGAGCTCTACCATGTATCATCATCAACATCCTATCCATGTAGAAAACCTTCCATTATTATTGTCTTCATCATATTTACCAATCACCATCGTTGTATTAGCTTCGTCGTCTTTTTATGAACTGTCTTATGGTCATCGTCATCTCCGTGATTCTCACTTCCTCTCTCTATGAAAACAATAACAATAATAAATTAATCATCAGTCCTACTGCAGCAACATCCCAACTGGGCTCGACACTCTGACACAATATGGTACGGAAAATTTGTTTTCTTGCTACACTCACTTTAGTTTGGTATTTCGCTAAATGTATTTTCTTTTTGGAAAATAACGTCCTTGTCGACGTTAACTGTCATTTGAGTGGATTTGGTAAAACGTGTGCTAAATGTTTACATGATCTAACAACTGATTCTCATTTAGAGGCTGAAAGAAACTTGCTATTCTATTATGCTGGCTGAATGCATAATTTTTTTTATTGATTGGACCATGTAAGCAACGCAACTTGTCGATTTTCTTGAACTAATTCTTTGTTTTAATTAAAACATTATAATTTTTTTATTTACTTACTTGCTGTACGAAATCTACATATTTTATTCGAGTTGAAAAAAATTGAAAAAAAACACGAAACTCATTATAGCGTTTCGGATATCCTTTATGAATAATGCATCACATCTATTTTTATAATAAATAAGTGATGCCTTCCAAAATTACTGGAGTTAAAATCACATT